>PVJH01022675.1:0-36169 GCA_004026705.1 Nesogale talazaci
TTCTCTCTCTCTCCCTCTTAGTTTGCTCCTGTGTGGTCTGGAGGGACCCACCCCTCTACTCGGACTGTCTCCGCAGTGTTGGCCTCTGTGGTGCAACCTTCTGGGGAGGGGCCGATGCTGCTGGGAACGCACAGACCCTTCTGTGAGTTCTGTGCTTCAGACCAGAATGCTGCCCTCAACGCGTGGCGCACTGGGTTGAGGTCTGGCCCCTCTCTCCTTTTCCTTGTGGAGGCATAAACAGAACCCTCCCATATGTAGAGTAGTGCCCGGCTCCCCGATTATCCACGCCCTCCTTTTCTTTTTCTTTCCCCCTTCTTTTTAGTTGCTGCCATATGGATGCCTGGATTGGGTCTGACCCTTGCCAGAGAGCAACACCATCTTTGGAGAAATTAAATTTCAGTCATGGAATTTCTATTGAGCTAACATTGCATGACTCATGGATATTGATTTAAATCTAACAACGGTAAATTGGTTCATAGTAGAAATATAATAATTTTGGATGAACGTAAATTCTGTTTCAACATGAAATCACGTTTTCTAATTGCAGCAAGAGCAAGAGAATGTAATTAGTTCCCATTGCCAAATGAGAACAATTTCCAGGAATTGCAGGAACAGAAAAACAAAACAAAGCCAAAGAAAACATGATATTCTTCAGTATAAATGCCAGAGAAAGATTACTTCCAGGGACCTCTAAGATTCTCCTTGGGAGATCATTTTGCTCAGCTCTTTAAATCTCCGTATCCATTCTTTTCATAAACACGCTAAGAATTTCCTTGATTTTCCTGAGTCTGTTTTCCTGAGTCTGATTTTTCTGAGTTCTGCTTTCCTTTATTAAAGTGCTTGTCATTGCTCTGAAATCCCCAGCTCAATTTATAATGTCTAAATTTACTAAGATAATGAGGATTTTGTTTTCTGATGGCCTCAAATTTTTCCTTCTTCCTTTTAAAAAATCATTTTATGAGAGCTCTTACAACTTTTATATCATCCATTGTGTCAAGCACATTTGTACATATGTTGCCATCACTCTTTTCAAAACTCTATTTGAGCCCTTAGTATTAGCTCATTTTTCCCCTTCCTCCTCCTTCTTCCCACCCTCATAATCCCTTGATAAATTATAAACTATAATTTCCATATCTGACATCACCCACTGTCTCCCTTCACCTGTGTTTCTGTTGTCCGTCACCCTGGGGTGGAGGGTGGAGGTTATAGGTCAATCATTGTGATCAGTTTCCCCTTCCTCTCCCCCACCTTCCCTCTACCCTCCTGGTATTGTTACTTCTGTTATTGTTCCTGAGGGTTTTATCGGTCCTGGATTCTGTGTGTCAAGAGCTCTGATCTGGACCCATGTGCATGTCCTCAGGACTTGACGGGCCAGGATGCATGTCTGTCTGTCTGTCTGTCTGTCTCTCTCTCTCTCTCTTTCTCTCTCTCTCTGTATATGTTTCTGTCTCTGTCTGTCTCTCCTCCTCTCTTAGTTTGCTCCGGTGCACTCTGAGCAGACCCACCCCTCTAGCCAAGGTGTATCTTCAGTGTTGTCCTCTGTCGTGTACTCTTCTGGGAAGGGGGTCCATGTAGCTGGGGTTAGGACTGACTCCTTATAGCCAAAATGCTCCTTAGACGCCAGTATGGAAGGACTACATCCCATGTGGTTTGGACATGCTGTAAGGTGTGGTCGGTCTCTGGAGAAAGAACCACATCAGGCTTGATAAAGTAGAGGGCCAGAGAAAAAGAGAAAGGCACTTTATGAACTAGATTGTCACCGTGTCTGCAATAACTGGCTCAAACACGGGATGGGACAGGGCTGGCAAGTATCTTGTTCTGTGGCACATGGGGTGGCTATAAGTCAGAAGAGACTGGACAGCTGGTCACAACATAACAAGGTAACCAGTGACCTTAGACCTTAGACCTCTGTCTAAGACAAGGCCATCATTTCTGTCCTGGTAGCTTGCTGACTGCCCAAGGGCAGCCTCCTCCTTCTTGTTGTTATTCTTCGTCTTTGTTCTTCGTGTGAATCTAACTGTTGTTTTCTTCAGTGGTAGAAAAAAACAATATTTATTGTATTGAAAAGAAGCAACAAGTATCTATGGAGAATTTTTAAGGGGCCAGACTCTTTGGGCCATTTTAAATAGACTGAAATAGTATAGAAAAGAACTGGCTTCATTAAGATCAGCTATTTAATTATAAAAAGAGAATTTGAAACTGCTCTGTTTGGGGTGTGGTTATGAAGCTCAAGAGAAATTCAGTGAGCATGGAGGCTTCCTGGAAGATGAGGTCCTGAGTTTGTGTGAGATCTGAATAGACAACAGTAAGGGGAAAGGCCATCTCACACACACGCATGCGCAAATGAAATGCTAGGAAAAAGTTCTGGGGACGAGGGCACTGACTCCCCCAGTCAAATTAGAGTCTGTAATGAGCAGACTGGACATAAATTGTGTTCTTTTCTGTATAACTGCATTGAGAGTCTGAATATCACTGGAAGACATTTTTCTCAGTTCATCACCCTTCCAAAGACATTAGAAAGGTTTCATTTATTAGAGAGAACCATAGGAATGCAACACCGACAGGTTCCCTGTCCGTTCTAGTTTATATTACGACTGTCTGCACTAGCTTTTGTTTTGTTTTGTTGTTTTTGGGGCATCACTGCCCTCTGGTGGTGGGAGTAGGAGGCCCAGCCTTGCTGCTGGATTTGAACCTCCAACCCAGTGGGCCGCAGCCCCGCGCACAACCACTATGCCACCGGGGCTCAGCCCTGTCTGCACTAGCCTTTTAGTTACTGCAAATATGTCTTAGTACTGTCTGTTTTGCTAAACTCATTAGGCCTGATATTTTAAATGAATAACACACATTCCTCCAAAAAGAGAAATGCATTTTTCTTCCGTAGGCAATAGAAGAGGGGGACTAGGTTACATGATGTCATAAGCATTGTATAATTTCACTCATTAAAGTGGGCATTTTTACCTACAAAAACTTCCTCTCCTTGGTCTCGCTTTTCTTGGAAGGTGCTGCTCTCTATACAGCCCCAAATACGAATGGTTCCGAGGTTGGACTTGCAGGGTGGGTCGGTTACAGTCTGCTGTGCTGGCTTCACAATCTGCTGGCTCTCAGCCATAAGAGCGCCAAATGGAAAATGCGCCTCATGAAGGTTCCGACGTAACTGCTGGGAAACCACTTTGGCTTTAATTTTATTTTAATGTAAAAATTTGTCTCTCTCTGTGCTCCCACAGATCTCTCTATAAATGGTTTGCTTTCATTTATATAAGAGGAACTCTGGTGGCTTACTGGTTATGTGTTGGGCGGCTTACCTGGAAGTCAGCAGACTGACACCTCCAGCAGATCCTATGGAGAAAGGGCAGGCTTTCTCTGTCCAGAAAGATCGACAGTCGTGGAAGTCCCCGCGGACAGTCCTAGCCAGTCCTACTGGGCCGCTATGAATCAGAATGGATTCGATGGCAGGGAGGTGTTTGGGGGATTTAAGTTAGACCCCTCAGGGGTTTACAGCATTGGAGTGGAGGGCTGAACTCTGGCCTTATCAAATGACAGCTGGCTTGGGTAGAGGCTGAAACAGAAGTCTGAAATTAATGAAAATCATTACAGTTACACATTCTCTCTTTCGCTTATTTAGCTACCCGAAAAGTTATGTTAAGTGCATTTCTCCAACGATAGTAGCTGAATTAGATTTAATCTACAAGTCTGATGTCAATTTCTGTGTAGCAAATTGTCCCAAATACCATGTCTTGCCTTTCCTTCCCTGTAAATGAAGGTTATGCTCTTATACTCTGCAATGAAAAGCTAACTTTTGCTTTCGACATTACGATCCAAGGTTTAGGGTTTGTCTTTGTGCTGATGGATTAGGAGCTGTCCTGCTCTTCATTTTACTCCTTGTTTTAGGAAAAATATATATCCTCAAGATACTTCTCTGAAATGAAAAACAAATTACTAGTTGAGATTTCTAAAATTATACCCAAGGTGACAATTATAGATTAGTAAATTAGCCCCTTGGGGGCCTTGGTAGGCCAGTGGTAGACGTTTTGCCTGGCATGTAGGAGAAATTCAAGAGTAATTTCATGAGTAGCCACTACCTGTGTATCAGGGGATGTGCCTTGTGTACTGTTATAACTTGACCAGGCTTCGGCAGAGTCCCTAGTTTCACAAGGAAGAAATGCCCAGGTATCTATTTCTGAAAGTCTACCAGTAAAAATACATGGACTACAAAGGTCTTATGAGCAACCAGTCATGGGAATGGCTCTGGATCCAGCATTGGGTTGCCGTGGGTCAGAGTGCACCTGAATCTAGGGTTTTTCGTTCCATTTTCCTAGCATAGGGAATGCATTGATAAAATATCTTGTCTCGGCTACCAAATAACCTAGCAATTTAACTTCTAAGTGTATACCCAAGAGATTTGAAAGCAACAAAGCAATCTCTCTCTCTCTCTCTCTCTCTCTCTCCACACACACACACACACACACTCCCATTCAAGGAGCCCTGATGGCACAGTGGTTAGGTGCTAGGCTGCTGATTGCAAGGTCAGCAGTTTGAAGCCACCAGTTCCCCAGAAGAAAGACAAGACTTTCTACTCCAGTGAAAAGTTACAATCTCAGGATCCCACCGGGGCAGTTCTACACTGCCCTGTTAGGTCATTAGGAGTCGGAATAGGTGTGATGACAGTAAGATGGAGTCTGTATTCAATTGTGCACTTGTGCAACTGTGCAAAGTTGAAGAAAATATAGAAACAACCATGATGTCCAGGAATGGATGAGCAAATAAGCAAAATGTGGTAAATATGCATCTCCCATACTTTAGACTAATCAGAGAGAGAGAGAGAGAGAGAGAAGATACAGATTCCCAAGATGAAGAATAAAAGAGAGAGTACCGCAAGTCTTATGAAAATTGAAAGGACTGTAAAGGAATTGCAGGTATAATTCTGTGACTATAAATTCAACAGCTTTAGTTAAGTGGGACAATCCCTTAAAAGATATAACCAAAGCTTACTCAAGAAGAAAGACATAATCTGGATCGCTCTAAAACTACTGAGTAAGCTGAAATTGTAGTTTCACACAATCCTATAAAGAAGACTCCAGGCCCAAATAGCTTCACTATAACTGAACGTCAAAGGATGAAATGTCCATCTCATGCCCTCTTTTCCAGGAAAGGGAAGGGCAGGGGCTACTATTCAAGTCATCCTGAGGCTGGCATTACCCTGAAACAAAAATCATTGAAGATGTTTCAAGAAAAGAAAAAACCTGTAGCTAAATAAGGAGCATAGATAAAAAAATTATAAACAAAATTTTGACAAATCAAATCCATCAACATATACAAAAATATAATACACCACAGTAAGTTGAGCTTACCTCAGGAATGCAAATCAAACAAATCAATGTGATTCATCATATGAAGAAACTAAAGGAGAACCGCCGGGGTGGGGAGGGGGGTGGCAAAATCCAGTATGCATTCCTGATAAAAATTCTAGACAATGGGAATAAGTAGAGACTTCCTCAACTTGACAAATGGAATTTATGAAGCCTACATATAACATTATACTTAGAGGTAAAAGACTATGTGCTTTCTCCCCAGAATCAGAGATAAGACAAGTTCATTTGTTCTTGCACCATCCACTCAACATTGTACTGCAGGTTGCAGTTGGGGCAATAAAACAAGGAAAGAAATACAAAACATCCCATTGGAAGTGAAAAAATACAACACAGGGAATCCGGGAGAGATAAACGCCCCAAGGCCAACAAGGAGAGTAGCGATACCAGGAGGATTAGGGGAGGGTGGGGAACCAATGACAAGGATCAAACTAAAACCCCTTCCCAGGGAGATGAGGAATGGAAAAGTGGGTGAGGGGCAACGAAGCATGATGGAAGTAAGATATGAAAATAATCGTCGATAACTTCTCAAGGGGTTGTGAGGAAGGTGGGGTGGGAGAGGGAAGGGCAAGAAATAAGATGATATCAGGGGCTAAAACAAAAAACTTTTAAAAGAAAGGGGAAAAATCATATTCTCAATCGCATGATTGTCTCTATAGAACATGCGATGCAAGCTATGGAAGGTGACCGTTGCTTTGTGAAGTGCTGTCGAATTGGTTCCAACTCCTCCACACTCTGCGTGCGGTGGATGAAACTCCACCCGCCCCTGTGCCCCTAACACAGCCCCAAGACCAGGAGGGCCGCCGGGGCTGAGGGTCCTCCTCTCCCTCACTGACGAAAACCAAAAAGGTACTAGAATTAATAAATAAGTCTAGCAAGGCGGCTGGATTCAAGATTAAGATGCAAAAGTCAGTTTCATTTCTAAATACTAGCAACTGTTAGAAATTAAAATAAAATCCAATATGTTTATGACAGCATACAATATAAAATACTTAATCATGAATATGACCAAAAAATTGCAAGACATTGAAGACTACAGAAACAGTGCTAAGAGAAATTATGGAAGACTTCAATCAGGGGTAGATATTCCTGTTTTTTGGTTAGAAGATACAATTTTTTATTTTATCATTTTATTGGGGGCTCTTACAGCGCTTATCACAATCTATATATATATATATATATATATATCCATTGTGCCAAACACATCTGTACATTTGCTGCCATCATCATTATCCTTTTTTTTTTTAGTATTCCTACTCTCATTATTGGTCCCAAGGGGTTTATCTGTCCTGAATTCCCTGTGTTGCAAGCTCTTATCTGTACCAGTGTACATCCTCTTGTCTAGCCAGATTTGTGAGGTAGAATTGGATCGTGATAGTGGGGGAGGAGGCGGGGAGAAGGCATTGAAGAACATTGAAGAGGAACACTGAATGTTTCGTCATTGCTACACTGCACCCTGACTGGCTCGTCACCTCTCTGCGACCCTACTGTAAGGGGATGTCTCATTACCTATAGATGAGCTTTGGGTCCCCAATCTGTACTCCCCTTCATTCACAATGATATGATTTTTTGCTCTTTGATGCCTAATACCCTTCGACACCTTGTGATCACACAGGCTGGTGTGCTTGTTTCACGTGGGCTTTGTTGCTTCAGAGCGAGATGGATGGTTGTTTACCTTCAAGTCTTGAAGATCCCAGAAGTGATATCTTTTGATAGGCGGGCACCATCCTCCTGTTTCACCACGTTTGCTTATGCACGCATCTGTCTTCAGTGATCGTGTTGGGAAGGTGAGCATCATGGAATTAAGCTGTCTACTTCTGAAGAATTAGCCACTGAAAATTTATGAGTAACAGTGGAATGTTATCAGATATACTGCACACTGTAGGAAAAGCAACAGAACATTGGCAGATACAGACGCCTGGAAGGACCAAGAACTGCCAAAAGAAGAAAACCTGCCTGTCTTGAAATAAGTGCAGTCAGAAAGTGCCTGAGAAGTGAGGATGCCGAGATGTTGTTTCTAGTCCCTTGAGCTTGTGACCAGGAGAGCCCAGTCTCCAGAAAAGAACACAGGCCGGGTAAAGTGGAGGGGCAGAGAAAAAGAGGAAGGCCCTTGAGAAAGAGGACGGACACCGTGGCTGCAAGAAAAAGAGTTGTGAGTAAGGCCCAGGACTGGGTTGTGCTCTGCAGTGCAGGGGAGTGCTGAGATTCAGAAGTGATTTGAGAGTTCAGATAGAAACCCACATACGTAGTCACAACTTAGTTTTGACAAAGGTGTAAAAGTAATCCAGTGAAAGAGAAGGTTCTCACTTCAACAAATGCTGCTGGGATAACTGGACACAAAAAACAAACTTGAGCTTTACCACCATATAAAACACTGAACCCAAAGTACACCATAGACACACATGGTGAAACGTCTAAAAGGAAATAGGAGAGAAATCCCGGGAACCTGGCTTTAGGCAAAAGTTTCTTAATACCAAAAGCATGAGCCATAAAAAGAAAAAGGTGACTTTCTAAAAGTTAGAAGCATCTGTTCTTTGAAAGATACCAATAAGCCCAAATCAAACTCCCTGCCTTTGAGTCTGACTGGTTCATAGCAACACGCAGGACCCGGGAAAACTGCCCCTGCAGGTGTCCATGGCTGTAACAACAACAGGAGCAGAACGCCTCGTTTTCTCCCACAGAGATAAACCTCACAACCTTACAGTTCGCAGACCAATGGCACCACCAGGGCTTCTTTGGAAAACTCTAATAAGAAGGAAAACACAAACCAGTCGAGTCTGATGAGGTGCCACACTCTGTCACCCAAATCTAGTGTTGATATTCCCCGGGGATTTCAGGAGTCTGCTCCCCCTGCTGCTCTGCTGCATGCCCTCAGTGCCTCACCCCAGCGGGATGGGGCCAGACTGTGCACTATTCCCACACTGTGTCTCCCGTGCTGCCCCCCGCAGCGCCATGGTTCAGTGCAGGACGCCATGTCCCATGTGGAGCTGGCCCCATGGTCCTCTCCGCGTGTTGCCTGCTCTGAGCAGGAACATAACAAAGTCTACATGGTGGGGAGAGGGGGAAAAATAAGGACCTGATACCAAGAGATCAAGTAAAAGCAAATGTTTTGAGAACGATGAGGGTAACAAATGTGCTTGACACACAATGTATAGATTGTGATTAGAGCTGTAGCAGGCCCCAATAAAATGATTTTTAGAAAAACAAAGAAAGAAAGAAAGATACATAGATAGATAGATAGATAGATAGATAGATAGATAGATAGATGATAGATAGATAAAAACAAAGTCCACATGAAGGAAGCACACCAACCCTGGTGATCACTAGATGTCGATGGAATCAGGTATCAGGGATCTAAGGCCCAGAACAAAACCAGACCCAATGTGTGGGTGGGGGTGGGGGGTCATGGAGTGGAGACCCAAAGCCCATCTGTAGACAATTGGACATCCTCTCACAGAGGGGTCACAGAAAAGAGCTGAGCCAGTTGAGGTGCAGAACAGCACCTGTGGAACACACAACTTTCCTCTAGTTCTTTGGTGCTTCCTTCCCCCCACTATCATGACCTCAGTTCTACCTTACAAAGCGGATTAGACCAGAACACGCACACTGCTACAGGTAAGAGCCCACAACACAGGGAACCCAGGATAGATAAACCCCTGAGGACCAACAAGGAGAGTAGAGATACCAGGAGGATTAGGGAATGCAAGGTGGGGGGAGAAAAGAGGGATCAATCACAAGGATCAACTAGAATCCCCTCCCAGAGGGACAAATAATGAAAAAGTGAGTGAGAGGGTGACAGAGAACCATGTAAGACGTGGAAATAATAATCCATACCTTATCAAGAGTTCATGAGGGCGGGCAGGGATGGGGGGGGGATGAAGAGCTGATATCAGGGGCTCAAGTGGGAAGAGAATGCTTTGAAATTAATGATGGCGGCATGTGTACAAATGTGCTTGACACACTGGGTGAATGTATGGATTGTGATAAGAGATGGAAGAGCTCCCACTAAAAGTATTTGGGGAAAAAAAACACAAACCTTAGACTGGAAGAAAATATCTGCAATGTCTACTCTGCTGGTACGGATGCAAAAGATTCAAACGTGTTGGAAACAGTTTGGCAATTTCTTAAAAGAAGCACACCATAAAAAACCAAAACCCCCTGCTATCAAGTAAATTCTAACTCAATGGGATAACGGGGGGCTAAGCAGAACTGCCTTGTGGGGTTCCCCAAACTAATCTTTTTTTTGGGGGGGGCATCACTGCTCTCTGGTGGTGGGAGTAGGGGGCTCAGCCCCACTGCTGGAATTGAACCTCCATCCCAGTGGGCCACAGTCCCGCGCACAACCACTACGCCACCAGGACTCAGCCCCCCAAACTAACCTTTACGGAAGCAAATTGCCCACTCTGTCTGCTACTGAGCAGCTCGTGGCTTCAAACCCACCAGGAGCTAAAAGTTTAACCTCAGTACAGCCACAGTCAAGCACACACCTGCCAGGATCGAGCCATTCCACTCAGAGGCATTTCCTCCAAAGATAGGAAAGTGTGTGTCTGTCCATATCAAACAGAGCTCACACACAAATGTTTGTGCTGACTTTCTTTGTAGTAGTAAAAAAAAAATTCAATATTAACCAAATGTTCATGACATGGGAATGAAAAACTCATCTTGACCCATTCGTACAATGAGAAACATTCAGCAGCAAGAGAGAATGAGCTATTGTTATATTCAACAGCACAGATGAATCTCAAAATAATTATGCTGAGTGACAAAAGCCAGACCCTACTCCCCGCTGCGGATATGTACTGCATGATTTCACTCGTGTAGAAGTAGAGGAATGGCGAGCTAATCTCCATTGGCAGAAAGCTGATCAGTGGGTGTTGGAAACAGGAGAGAGGGTCGAAGAGGGGCCTGAAACTTTTTGAGTGATCCTCTCTGTTCCCTATGTGCATTGATGACTTCATGAGTTATTACTATACCAAAACCTGTCAAAGTGGACACATAAATCTTTTTTGTTTTGTTTTGTTTGTTTGTTTGGGGGGCATCACTGCCCTCTGGTGGTGGGAGTAGGAGGCTCAGTCTTTGCTCCTGTGGAGCTGGAATTGAACCTCCATCCCAGTGGGCCACAACCACTACGCCACCATGCCACTGGGGCTCAGCCCAAGGTGGACACTTTAAATAGGCATAGGCTTTTGTCTATAAATGATGCTCTAAGTCCCCCCGAAAGCCCACTTTGACAAGCTGATTCTCACTCCTCGTCAGAATGCTGGACAGAGCAGAGGCGCCCTTGTGGCTTCTAACGTCGTCAGTCTTCACAGAGCCGCTGCTGCACCCTTCTCCCGGGGAGTGGGCAGTGGGTTCAAACTACCAGCCTTCGACTTAGCAGTTGAGTACTTAGAAATAAGTTTTTAAATAGTCTCATTTTTTGGTTGAAAGTTAAAACTTCTTTTTTCTCCTGAAAGATGACAATTTTCACAGACTCTGATTTTTTTAGGCATCTAGAGACAATGATTCCTAACAAAAGTTTTGAGCATGCAAAGTACAGGCTTCCGGGCTTGTCTAACCAGTTCTTAGTAAAGCATCTCTATCATCACTTTGTGAGGTGACTTCCCACTAAACAAAGATTTAGGCTTTATGAATGGATAAGCCCATCTTGCAAGCCTGGGCTGCATTCATCTACATGGGATTCGTTTTCATTCACATCATTATTGATTCATGTTAAAAATGATTTCATTTGAACAGTTTAAAAACTTGCTTTCCATACTATAGTGTCACATTTAAAAACACACTGAAAATAGTCTGTATCACATTACACAAAGGCTCCCAAGCCCTATCACTTAAAAACATACTGTCCTTTGTAGAATAATCATGTGTACTGTGTATGCTATATAGGAAAATAGAGCATTCTGAGGAACACAAGTTAGTAAAGGGATATGTCTCAAAAATGAATCATTTTTAAATTTTAGAAATTCACATTGGGAGTAAGGCAAGACAAAGGCACACTTAAAGATAATAATAAGTTATATATCAAATATTAATTGCATCGATTCAGTGCACCAAATTTTATCACTGCTGCCTCTGACAATTTAACAAAACTCAAGCACATTATAAATCACACTTTTCCTCCACCAACCTCCCTATATACAAACTCTTAAGCAAAAACACCTACCAGGTATATAATCAAATTAAAACTGTATGAGAGATTTATTCATTTGCCGATGTTCCTAATTATTTTAAAACTTTGTCTTAACTTCAACAGCAGCATCATTCAAATAAACATTTCAATCTTAGGGAAAAAGATCAAATCATCAAAAAACCATTGTAGAGAATATTTATTAAATGAGTAATCAAGGACTAAGCTCACTTTTGGCAGATATTGTGGTTTTTAATTTACAATACAGGCAACAGTGCTCAGCCTTTTTCCCTAATGAAGAAGGCTTGCTGTGCATAACAGATACAATAATTCTGGAAGTATACTGAGATGGTGAAGGGTGGGGGTCAACACAGAGGGAAAGGAAGCAAGATTTATTACCTTCAATTATTTTGGTTAAAAACTTTCCTCAGGGCACAGGCACATAATATATTGTATTTTCCATTACTAGTGCAAATGTAAAACATATCTAAAAAACACATTTCATCCTCTATAACATATTAAAATAACAAGTAGAATGTCATGACGTTAATTTGACAGATGGACTGTCATTTAGCAATGTTGTACAACATTAGGTAACAGCAAATTAATATCATCATACCCAATTTTTCTTAACATCTAGACACAATCATAGTAAAAAAAAAAGATTACTAGTAAGAAATCTTAAGTTCGTTTGCTAATTTAATGAGGAAAAATAACTTATATATGCAAATATACCCCATATATAATTTTTAAATAGCTACCTGAAACCAAAGGTTAGGATAATCTCAGACTTCTGATCTCAGAGTCCTGTGTTCTCTCCACTCAAATATTCCATCTTTATGACAAATCGATGTGTCTATTTTCATTGGGCTTACAAACATTTCTAGGATTTTTTTACTGGATTCAATCAGGTTGTCCTGATGATGTATGAAAACCAGTATCTCTGCCTCAAAACCAACCGCTAAGCAAACTCAAGATCAGTGATTGGTCCAGAAGCAAGCAAGCGAAATGAGAGTGTCGTACATCTAATTTCATTACACTCTGCCCTCTAACGTCTAATCGTATGCCGCAAAACACAAATAACTCCTCTACTATAACACAGCTTGATCTATACGACTCCAAAAATAATAATTCGCCAAAAATTTGGTTTCAAGTCTTCACATCAGATTCGGAGGCTATCGGAAATGATTTTAATGAGAACAGGAGAACACGAGAACTCTTCCTTCTTGCTAATGAAATGTACATCCCGCTCGGCAATGTAAGAGTCGCTTTAGGACTTCTCTTGCCACCGCGCCCTCAGCTCGTGCACAGGAGACCGGAGCAGGGAGAACCGAGCACTCAGCCCACAGCCGGTGCCCTGACAGATTCAGCCGCCTGTTGTCTGTTCTCTGCCTCTTGGAGCAAACAAGAGAAGGCTGGGAGAACAGGACTTTAAATGTTAAGCAGTCACAGTCTAGCAAAAAATATATGTGTTGTGCTGCAGCCTTAAAATAGGCCAGCTTTTCTGATCATGTAAAACTTCAGAAAGGGATTGACATGGGTTTTGCTGGTGCTACCATGGGTTCAGCAATGGGCTGGTAACCAGTCAGTCAGCAGTTCAGAACAACCAACTGCTCCATGAGTGTGCTCCAGTCAAAATCCCCAGGTCGTCAGCCCTTCAGGAGCAGTTCTGCTCTGTCCTTTATATGGAAGCTATAAATTGAATATAATAACCGACTCCCTGGCCATGGGTTCTTAATTGGTTTGCTTAAAGCTTGCAAATTTTCCCTTCTTCAGAAGCCAACTCATTCCACACCGATACTGTATAACTTCTCTACTTCTGTTATACATGCTAATTTTGTCATTTCCATTTTGCCAGAGGCTCAGGCTGGATTCAGAAGAGGATGT
Organism: Nesogale talazaci; assembly: GCA_004026705.1. Lineage (NCBI taxonomy): Eukaryota > Metazoa > Chordata > Mammalia > Afrosoricida > Tenrecidae > Nesogale > Nesogale talazaci. Next base: position 13,381 of record PVJH01022675.1, read on the forward strand.
GGAACAAAGGACGTCATTGCTGATGTCAGATGGGTTTGGGATGTTGATTTGTGCTTTATGGACTGTACCACGGCATTGGTGTGAATCATATCAAACTATGGATCATCTTGAGGAGAAAGGGAATTCTGGCATACTGTGCTTGTGCGGAATTTGTACGTGGATCAAGAGGCAGCTGTGCAAACAGAACAAGGGCGTACTATGTGGTTTAAAATCAGGGACGGTATGCCTATCTTCTCATACTTATTCAACCTGTACGCTGAGCAAATCATCAGAGAAGCCAGATTCTCTGAAGAAGAATGTGGCGTCAAGATTGGAGGAAGGCTTCTGAGCAAGCTTCAACAGGCAGATGACACGACCTCGTGCTGATAGGACAGAGGACATGCAGCACTTGCTGATAAAGACCGCGGCATGCCGCCTTCAGAACGCATGACGACTCAATGTAAGGAAGCCCCAAATCCTCACAACTGGACCACTTGGTCCCCTCGTGACACGTGGAAGAAAGGTTGATGCTCTTAAGGATTGTGTCTTGCCTGGCTCCATAATCAATGCTCACAGAAGCAGCCGTCAGGAGAGCGAAAAGAAGAGCTGTATTCGGTCAATCTGCTGCACTAGACCTCTTTAGAGTACTGAGGAGCCAGGGTGTCTCTGTGAGGACTCAGGTGTCCCTGAACCAAGCCACAGTGTCTTCTATCGTCTCGTCTGCATGTGACAGATGGACACTGAATAAGGAAGACCGAAGAAGAAGGGATGCATTTGAACCGTGGTGCTGGAGAAGAATGTTGAAAGTACGATATGTGGACTGCTAGATGGACAAACCCCTCTCTCTTGAAAGACGTACGGCCAGAATCTTCTTTACAAGCCAGGGTGGAAAGACTTCATCTTCCATACTTCAGACATGTCAGGGGAAACCAGTCCTTGGAGAAGGACATCATCTCTGGTCGAGGAGGCCCTCAAGGAGATGGACGGACACTGTGCCTGCAACAGTGGGCCCACACAGAGGACAATTGCAAGGTGGGCGTGGGGCCATGCAAGATTTGGTCCTGTTGTAGTTGCTATGGATCGGAACCGACTCAATACCACCTCGCAACAGCAACAACATTGGATCCTGTGTGTGTGTGAGTGTGCGTGCACATGTGGTAAATATATCATAAAAACTTGATTTTTGACATGCATGGTTTGTGCCATTGCGCTCATCAACAACCATTACCAGTGTCCATTCCCAAATTACATCATCGGCACTTGCATTGGACTCTACGTCCTTTGAAAGCTGGGGTCGTGTCATCAGTGCCTTCATTTTCTATATAACAAATTTTGTCATTTACTAGTATAGGATTGAGTAAAGAGTACTCAATAATTAATTATCGAATTCTAACAATGTTTATCTACTTTGAAAAGGCCTGTATGTATTGTTTTACCTCAAAACCCAATTTTATGAGCTAAACTAGATATTTGCCTCTTTTCTTCATGAATTTTTTGAAGCGCCTTCAACCATGGATAAGGCTGGGTCTCTCCATAGGTCAGAATGCACTTGATGGTTAACTAACAATAAACTCCTGATAAATAAGCACGTTGAGCGCAACCCTACAGAAAGTCTAGCCTTCCGATTTACATTTCTGGCATCAGCTATGTGTCGCTGAAGAAAGCAGACCTTTATTTTAGCAAATTACAGTAGCATGGGTATTATAAGCACCAGTCTGCTAAAGCTGATCAAGAATGACCATTGGTGGGGGTGGTGTGAGGAGCCTCAGGTGGGCTGCTAACCACAAGGTCAACAGTATGAAACCATCAGCGACCCCATACTCTGGCAGAGTTTCGGTCACAGAAACCCACACGGGCCGTTCTGCTCAGGCCTGAGGGCACTCTGGGGCAGAAGTGACTCCCGGGCTGTGAGTGTGGTCTGTATTCCTGGTGGGTGAGAACTTTGTTTCAGGCACTGTGTATGGCGTAGATGACTGACTCTGTGAGGTGTACATTAAAAGCAAAAGTACAATATCATTCTTATAATTCTGTTACGTAAGCAGCCCCTTAGCGTGGATGGGTCTTTAGTGCCATTGCCAGCCGCCGTCAAGTCGGGGGTGGCCCATTGAGGTTCTTCGGGTTTTCATTACTTGCTTGTGTAAACATAGACGTCTCAGCATTAGAGCAACATGCGAGCTCCACTGACACGTCTGTGGTCACGTCTGTCCTGGAGGCACAGTGGCTGGGACTCAGACAATGGTCTACACGGGTGGCAAGAATGGCAAGAATCCGACTACTGAAGCACCACTACCCCATCTATGGCTTCTTAAAACAGAACAACTCACTGCTCTTTCGCCGGCTCCGCCTCACAGTGAGCACAGAGTGGACACTCCACCTCTTTACAGAAGCAGAGGGTCGGTTCCAGCTGCGGATCCTTCAGCCAGCAGCTCCGTGCACAGTCCCCTGTGCTGCCGGGGCTCCTTAGACGTCAAGGTAGAGAGAAACGAATGGAAACTCCTATAAGCAATTTATCCAAAGAGACTGTGATTTATTCATTACCACTCCATGTAAAATCCCAGCAGAGTTATTTTGAAAAGATCTCTGTTTCTTGTTCCCATGACAAGTTTTTGTAACTGCAGCCATTATGGGAGGCACAAATACTGTTACTTTAAGAATTCAGAATGTTTGGATTTATTCCCACCTCACCTCCTGCAATCCATAACTAAACAATTTGGACTTCAGAGAAAAGACTTCGGAGTGATGTCACAGTCCCTGCTCCCATTGCTTTTCTATCTTTCCTTTCCATATTGCATTTTTAAAAAATCAACCACAACTAGATTAATAACAAAACAATTACTTACTAACATATGAGCAGAATGCACAGGGCATGTGCATTAAAGCCACTGTAAACATATTTGATGATCTTAATTACAATTAATTTTTTTTTTTGTGGGCATCACTGCCTCTGGTGGTCGTGGGCGCTACCCAGCTGCCGCTGGATTTGAACCGCCAAGCCTGCGGGCTGCAGTTCCGCACTCAACCACTTACGCCACCAGGGCTCAGCCCAATTACAATTAATTTTAATGGAGCTCAAAGTGAAACCCAATAGACTATAGAATGAATTGAACTGCGTCTCCCCAAAATATGTGTCAGTCTGCCAGCACCGTGGAGCTCTGTGGTCTGGCAGTTATGCAAGATGTAATCATGCCCACACTATGATGGAATAGGATCAGCCAATTAGATATAAGGTGGCCAAGGGAGGTTGTTATCCTCTGACTTTGGTCACAGCCTATCTGAGAGAAGGGGAGTTTGGCGGGATAAGGCCTGCATCATGATTTATCTTACAAGAGATAAAAAAGAGAGAGGCAGGAGCAGCGAAGAAGAGACCTCTTACCAGTGTGCTAGTCTAGTAAACTAGAAAAATAAATCCACAGAAACTCACATATGTACAAGAGAGAGTAATTATAGATTCAGAAAACATCCTAACCCAGTCCAGTCAAGCCCGTAAGTCTGACTTAGCCCATATATCTGACACTGATCTACAAAGTCCTCCTCAACCTCACAAAACACACAATGACGCCTAATGCAGGAGGATGGCAGGTCAGTGGGTAGAAAGTCTTTGAATCCAGGGGTGGTGAAAGCATCGCTGAGCTGGCAGGGGTCTCCATGTGGCTTCTCCAGCACCCAGGGCTACAGCAGGATAAGTCCATGTGGGATGCCCTGCAGGAAGTGAGCCTTGCCAGCCGAAGCAGGGAACTGGCTAAGGCAGCTAAACCCTGGTCTCATCATCAGAGAGCAAGAGACCCAGGAACTAGGAAGGCGAGGCTCCAGCCATTTATCTCTCTGCCCTTCAATGAATCCCACGTGTTTATCGGCCAGGTTGGTGCAATCAACCCTGACTATCTCAACCAGTAAGAGAGAAGATCAGAAAGTTGAGTGTGTCATTGGGAGTCGGGGTTTGTGCACTCAGAACCTCTTAGACTGAGGGGGAAATTGATTTCAATACCCAGAAAGATCTCTATGGCATGCTAGACTCCCAGAGGTTAAGAGAAGACCAGAGCCCACTGGTGAATGCTATCTGCCTAAGAGACAGACAGAGAGAAAGCTTTCCTTTAGCACTGGTGCTCTGATTTGGGACTTTGAGCTTCCGAAACCGTAACAGGATAAATTTCTGTTTGTTAAAGTCTTTCATTGGGGGTATTTCTGTCAGAGCAGTGCTAGAAGACTAAGACATTATGATTTAATGGAAAAATAAGTAGTACTAAAATTCTGGAAGCCCCAAACACTAGAAATAGAAAATATATTGCACGTGGACCTTTCTGTTTCATTACCGTATTCGTGAAAGTCTTTGGTAACTAGACGTTGCAATCCTGCTCTTTAAAATATAACTTAATGTAAATCCTAGAGAAAAGCATCTTGCTGATTTTTGCTTTTATAATAAAAGATGTACTGCCATGCAATAGACTGGATTACAGATTAAGAGGGCCCGTTAGCACAAAACTATACTGAGACCTAAAATCTTTGTAAACATTGGTGAATGCCACGTGTCTCGAGGAATGATCAATTTTAAAGACTGACGAGAAACAGATGAAGTACAGAGTAAAATTGCCACAGGGGCCAAGTAAAAGTCTCAGCCACTCTTTTTACTAACATTTAACCGTCAACTGCTCTCAAACATTCGCTACAGGTACTTACTAGAATCTGAAGGATGTAGAGGGTTATTTAGAAAGAAAACATGCTAAAGATTCATGAAAAAAATAAACGTCCGGGTTTTTTTTTAATAACACAATGCACTTCACAATTAAAATAACTCATCTGGTGGTAAAATCTGAAAAATACATTTGCCAGTACACCTGATCCACTTATCACAGTATAGGAAAATAAGTGGATTTCAATTTAGTGATTTAACCCATAGCCTTAAATCTTTAACAAACAAACTCGGAATTCCAAACTTTAATAATGCGAAGGCCATAACTGAAATGATGTCAACCCTGGATATGAATCTCTTCCCAGCATGATGAAAGCCTTGCTCGCAGAGCTGTACTTCTGGTCAGCAGCTGCATTTTTGTTTTAATAAAAGGGGAAGGAGTGCCAGCAAGCCTCGGCAACCCAAGGCATGGTTGCTACATAAGCTGTCGGATTAATTGCTTTTCCAGAAAGCTGGACTAAGTTCTCCTTCCACTGTCCCATCAGGACCAGCTTCCATAAAATGAGTGTAATAAGATAATGTATTGCATACGCCAGTTACTCCGACCAGCAGTGTCCGGCTGCACAAAGCCAACTATATTTAAATCAATCAATAAAAACTTCATGGCTGCCTAGATTTCAGACGTCGCATCTTAGCCGTGTCCCCGAGGTGGCGATAAGGCAGGCTGTGAAGACGCGAAAGCATTTTTCCTGACTCTCGGCAGGCTCGTGCGCATCTTTGCTCCATGCTCCTTGGCTAATGGAATGGGCTAAAAAGAAATAGCTGGTCAGGATTGGGGGGAAATGGCGCCACCGCGTCCAAGGAGCCGATGTACAAACTAAGAGCCACCGACATTTTCATGAACAGATTCCCGGGAGGGAGCCGCGGGCGGTGCCGCCTGAGGCCGTGGGAAGACGCATGCAGGCCACGAGGCTCCCAGGTGGTGTCCCGGGCTCACCTCACGCGCTGGAAGGGCGCGCGGAGGAGGATGTTCGCGTTTATTTTAAGAATGGCGTAGCGGGGAGCAATGGCACAGGCCGCACTCCAACCAGGGCATGAACACACAACAAATCATGGCATTCTTTTCTTCTGGTTCCAGAGCCTGGAGTTTATCCAGTAAACCATGCAGATGGCCAGACGGGGCCCGCAGCGAGCGTGCCACCTTCACAGGGCGGCATGCGGGGCAGTCTCTCCCAAGCCCATCAGTCATTTTGGAAAGACATTTTGGAAAGTCAACCATTCGGGTTGACTTCCCAGGTAAAACATTTCTTCTGATTCTCATTCTGAAATGCTGACCGATTTAGAAAAATGACACCATAGGCGATAGAAGTGTCAGACTGCCTCTGTTTTTTGTCGTTTAATAAAAAGAGTGGATGCTTCTCTTTAGGAGAACAGATGAAGTGTTGCCATCTAATGAAATCGCAACCAAATCGGGGACGACTTCCTGTTTCCTCAAATGACTGCTGTTTGTTGAAATGGCAGGGAGGATACACTCGACCTCCAATTTACATTTGGGAAAAAATAATAATAGTATGATACCAAACTGAAAACAATTGATCTTGCATGATATCTTACTGTGTGCCTATACCTAGATAAAAGGCAAATTTTTCTACTTTTACTCCTAGATATTTCATGAGTTTTAAGAATAACAAATCGGATAATATTCATTTCAAAGCAGGCTATCAGCTGCTGAAATATTTTTAAACAATATCACCCTCGCATTTTCTAAATTCTGAACAAGTTTTTTCACTTTGGTACCAGCCTTCGCTTACCCTGAGAAAAAACATATAGTACTATCATCCTTTATTATGATTTCTCTGATGATTTCCAAATGTTTCTTTGCTGTGGAGCACAAGTATATGATTTCTGATCCAGATGCTTTAAAAAGCAATTCTCACAAAAGAAACTTAATCTGAGCTGAACTTGGCACAGAGCCTAAAAACCAACAGGATGATGTTTTGGAAAGTGCTCAAACAAAAGCTGAAACAGAAATATGCATCCACAACCATATATCCCTAACTGTTAATAAAAAATGAAGGATGCAGACTTTTTCCATAAGTGTGAGTGAATAGAAGCTAATGTACATAAAATAGAGTTTAAGTATCAGAATCGCATTTGAGAGAATGGTTCCTCTTTAACGTGAAAACATCCAATTAATTCATAAGAGGGTACAAACCAGAGACAGAAACACATTTATCCTTTTGAAAGCTATTTAGAAACTTTATTCTCCAATCTTAAGTAAGGATTTGTTCATTTCAGTCCCCTTGTCATACGCATGCCAAAGCTGCAGTAAGGAAGATCCAAGAACTGATGCATTTCAACGATGGGGTTGGCAACGAATCCTGAATGCAGCATGAACTGCCTGAAGAAAAAACAGATCTACCAGCTGAGCCCCGGTGGCTCAGTGGTTGTTGTGTGGGACTCCGGCCCACAAGGTTGGCGGTTCAAATCCAGGAGCAGCTCTCCAGGAGCAAGGCTGGGCTTCCTACTCCCACCAGGGCAGTGATGCAAAGTAAAAAAAAAAAGAGAACAGATCTACCTTGGGAGAAGCCCAGCCAGAAGTTCAGGTAAAGATGGTGAGACTGCCTCTCACATATTCTGGACATCTTTTCAGGTAGCAGTCCCACCTCGAGAAGGACACCCTCCATGCTTGGTGACGTAGAAAGCAAATGTGATGGTCAGGGACTGTGGTAGTTATGTAATCTCAAGTCAACTTAAGGATATTCAGAGTGAATGGGGTGGACCTTGGTTCAAAGCAGAGACTACCAGGAAGGTATTTACTGTGTTTCATTGATGATGCAAAGGCATTAACTGTGGGTAACCTTGAGAAGAATGGTAATTTTAGAACATTTCATTCTCATGAGGAACGTGTACGTGGATCAAGAGATAGTGTGCAAACAGAACAAGGGACGAGGGCATGGTTTAAAATCAGGAGGGGTGGGCATCAGGGCTGTACTCTCCCACCATACTTGTTCAGTCTGCATGCTGAGCAAATCATCGGAGAAGCTGGATTCTATGAAGAAGAGTGTGGTGTCCAGATTGGAGGAAGGCTTCTTAACAGCCTGAGATGTACAGATGACACAACCTTACTTGTTGAAAGTGAGGAGGAATTGAAGCACATACTGATGAATTTCAAGGATTGTAGCCTTCAGTGTGGATTACAGTTCTATGTAAAGAAGACAAAAATCCTCACAACTGGACCAATAGGTAACCTCATGATAAATCAAGAGGTTGAAGTTTTCAAGAATTTTGTCTTATTTGCATCCACAATCAATGTTCATGGAAGCAACAGTCCGGAGATCCAAAGATGTGTTACATTTGGTAAATCTGCCGTACCAGACCTCTTTAGAGCATTGAAGAGCCAGGATGTTACTTTAAGATTATGTGGGGTTTGGGGGGAGGGACGTTGAGGACTAAGGGTGTCAGACCTTAGTCCCTGGTATCCTCCATTTCATCAAATGCCTGTGAGAGTTGGTCATTGAATCAGGAAGACCGAAGAAGAATCCATGTCTGTGAACTGTGATGCTGGAGAAGCATGTGGAAAGGACCAGGGGCTGCTAGAAGGACAACCCGGTCTGTGTTGGAAGAAATAAGGTCAGCGTGCTCCTTAAATGAGGCAAGACTTCATCTTACATATTTTGGTCGTGCTGTCAAAAAAGACCATCTCTGGAGAAGGACATCATGTTTGGGAAAGTGGAGGGGGAGTCAAAAAGAGGAAAGCCTCCAATGCGATGGGTTGACTCGGGGATCACCTCCACGGGCTCAGGCATAGAAACACTTGTGAGGATGGTACCCAATGGGGCAGGGTTTTGTCCTGCTGTGTATGGGGGTTACTGTAGGTCAGAGCTGACTCCACGGCCAATAACAACAGGCAACCATAAACCTACTTTCTGTCTCTAAGGATCTGTCTATTCTTAACCAAACCTCAAAAAAAAAGCAAACTCACCACCATCAGGTTGATTTCAACCTGACTTGGCTTTCCCTGATTATAAATCCCTGCAACAGACAGTCTCGTCTTTCTCCCAGGAAGTGTCTGCTGGATTTGAACCCTGACTTTGTGATTAGCAGCCCAATGCTTGAACCACGGCAGCACCACCAGGGTACCTTCCTGGGCTTTTCATATAAATTAAATGATACGATTTATGGCATTTTGTGTCTTTGTGTTTTTGTTTGTAATGTTTTCAAGGTTCTTCTGTAGTATGGTCTAATAATAGTTCATTGTATGAATACACTATAGTTTGTTTCTCAATTCGTGATTCTTTAAACAATTGGGTTTCCAGTTTTTAGCTATATGAACATGTGTGTGTAAGATTTTGTGGGGGCATATCCTTTTAATTCTTGATTATCTATGTAAGAGTAGAATTGCTGGTTCCTATGGTAATTTTGTTGAGCATTTTAGCAAACTGCCACGCTGGGTTTGGAAGCAGCCATACCAGTTTACATTCTTACTGCAATGATTAAGCTTCCAACACTTTTCACATTTCTGTCAGCACTTGTTATTATCCATCTCTATGATTATATTTGTTATAGATTGAATTGTGTCTCCCGGCCCCCTAATGCATGTCATCTTGACTGGACTACGACTCTTGGTGCTTGATGTAACCCTACCTGACGATCCGATCAGAGTGATCAACCAGTCGCTCATAAGGAATAGGATTGGATGCAACTCCCTAACTCAGGCCACAACCCAGTCCTGATTTAAGGACCCTTCCCTGGGGTGTAGTCTGCATCACTTTTGTTTTCTCTTTAAGATCATTTTATGGAGTGCTCTTACCACTCTTCTAGCAATCCATACATCAATTCTATCAAATTCTATATTTGCACATGTTGTCATCATTATTTTCTAAACATTTACATTTTATTTGAGCCCTTTTACCCTCAGCTCTTTACCCTCCCTGCCCCCACTCCCATCCTCGTGACCCTGATAAATTATTATTAATTTTATATCTTACACTGACTGCTGTCTCCCCCCAGCGTCCCTTCCCCATTCCTCTCCCCACTTCCCATCTATCGTCCTGGTCCCACTAATCGTATTTCTGTTCCCGAGGGGTTTATCTGCCCTGGATTCCATGTGTCGTGAGCTCTTATCTGTACCTGTGTACATGCTCTAGCCTGGCCCGCAGTGAAAGGTAGAACTGGGGTCATGATACTGCAGGCTGAGGAAGCTTCAAGGAACCAAAGAAATATTGTGCTTTTCATCGGTGTGGTCCTGTGCCCTCGCCAACTCCTCCCTTCCTTGTAACCCTTCTGTGAAGGAAAGTCCTGTTGTCTATAGATGTAGGGTCTCTGCTCTGACCTCTCCATTCTCGACCATATGTTTTTTTGTTGGTTTGTGTTTGATCTTTTGATACCTATTACCTGATCCCGTCAACACCTCATGATCTCAAAGGCTGATGTGCTTCTTCTATGTGGGCTTGTTGCTTCCCGGCAATATGGCTGCTTGTTTAACTTCAAACCTTTGAGACCTCAGACACAATATCTTTTGATAGCCAGAACCGTCAGCTTTCTTCACATTTGCTTATACACCTACTTTGTCTTCAGCAATCGTGTCAGGAGGGTGAGCATCACAGAATGCCAGTTTGTTTGAACAAAGTGTTCTTGCATACAGGAGGGCTTGAGCAGAGGTCTAAAGTCTGCCCAGTACCTCTCTGGATTGCCATATAAATATATGCACAAAGGCCAATGCCTCTATTTTAATGAATTAGTATATTTACACATGTACACACCAGTGTTTATACCTCTGTCCATAGCTTTGCTTCGCAGATCTTTGCTCTGTTTCCTTTTACCTTCCTTCTGCCCCTCTATCATGCTCACTCTTCTGCTGCCTCTTAGGAACTCCCTCAGCTAGATTGCTGTTGCTCCAACACCCCCAGGATCTCTACATCCTCCTCGTTCCTGATTTTAAATCCCTAGTTGTTCCCCTGTCTGAAGGAGAGAAAAGCAAGAAGAGAAAGGGGGTCCTCAGTACTACCAGGGAAGAACTGGGCTTGGAGAACATCCTTTGCATCCAGGGTCTCCATGCTGAGAATCTCCTTGTATCAGGAGACAATGGAAAGAAAGTCTTTCCCCAAAAATGGTATCCTGAACTTGGACTTCTCTCCTCCCACACCGTGATTTCTGTATAGTAAGGTCATCATTTCATGAAAGAATCACATTAGTAAATAATATGTCCAAATCTAAGAGAGGAGATGGCATCAGAGTTTAAATTGTGAACACCTGGTTGAAAAAGGCTATGGAAGGCAGTGGAAGCCCCAAATTCAACTGTAGGATCCACCCATGGATTAAACTTCTAGTGACTCCCCTCTGATCATAGTTGAGGAATGTGCATAGTCCTGTAAGTGGGGGTTGCAAAGTTGATTATGGCAGACACAGGTCAAATTGTAATAACTTATCATTTGATCTCCTTTTGACCCATTGTAAAGCTGTTGCATTAAAAAAAAAATGAAAGGGAAATACATGTGGAGTAAGTTTCTGTGAATCCCACCTGACTTTGCTAACATGAAGAATGCATTGAAAAGTGGATGGTTGCAGATGCAGTTAGGTTAAAGTTTGTCACCCTATCATTTGTTCTCCCTTATGGTCCATTCAAATTTGTTCTAGGGTTTTTTTTTTTAATTTGAATCATTTTATTAGGGGCTCATACATCGTTTTTCCAATACATAAATATACTGTGCCAGGCACATTCACACGTCCACTGCCATCATCATTCTCCAAACATCCGCCTTTGGTTCTAGGGTTTAATACTTTCTGCCTTCTTTTTGATTGAGGTTTTTGTCTGCTTTACTTTGTTACTCTCGCTAGTTTGGCTAGTTTGCTTGTTAATGTTCTTTTTTAATGTAAAGTCCATGCTAAGTAAATCTAAAGAGGCAGGAACTGGATGGGTAGTTTCCTGTGTGTATGGCAAGGGAGTTTGTGGGGAAATGGGGAACAATGAGTATAAGAATGAAGAAAGTGTTCTAACACTGATAGAAGTGACTACTGCACAACTCTTCTTGATGTGATTGAACTGTTTGAGCTATGAATTATATGCCCATAAAACTGTTGAGCAAATTAAAAAAAAATATGCACAGTGAGATGGTCTTGTAAGGAGCTAGAAAATGCAGGTACCCCTCATCCTCAGGCGATGTGTTGTGGGTTTGCTTACTTGTTTCGAGCTTTTAAATGATTGTGGTTAAAAGACATCCCAGGGCTGAGCCCTGGTGGCATAAGTGGTGGAGTGTGGGACTGCGGCCCGTGGGCTTGGTGGTTCAAATCTAGCGGCAGCTCTCAGAAGCAGCACTGGGTAGCGCCCATGACCACCAGAGGGCAGTGATGCCCCCCCCCAAAAAAGAGTTTCATAGCTCTTCATTTTGAATGAGAATTTTTTTAAACTGATGTGAGGTAGAGTCCAACTTAATCCTTTTGCATTTTGCAGTTGTCCTAGCAGCATTTGTTGAAAAGATTATTCTTTCCTCATTGAACTGTTTTGGCAACTGTGTCAAAATCATTAATCATAAACACATGAGTTTATTCCTGAACTCTCAATTTATACCATCAATCAACCTATTTTTTCATTTCTTTGTGAATTAGGTGAAGGTTTACAGGTAGATACCAGTTTTCTATTAAATTAGTCACACATTTTGATTGCCATTGATTATAATCCTTACACTGTGTAGCAGGGGCCCTTAAACTTTTTAAAACAGGCAGTCAGTTCACAGTCCCTCAGACCATTGGAGGGCTGGACAATAGCTAAAAAAAAAAAAAAAAAAAGATGAAAAAATTCACTGTGAGCCTGAGATGAGTTGGCCGCTAAGCAGAACAGACAGCAGCAGCAAAAACACCCCGAGGCTGGATAAATGTCCTTGGTGGGCCGCATGTGGCCCGCGGGCCAGAGTTTCAGACGCCTGCTACGTAGCATCACTTATTCCACTCCCTCCGTTTCCTATTTCTGTCCCTTCTTTCTGAACTTTGTCCTTGAGTGAATGCTGCCCCTCTGACTTCAAATGATTAATTACACTAAGGTGTGCACACCTCACCTGTGTTATTGTTCCCCTTATAGACCTATGATTTGGCAGAAAATTGAGCCATGAGGTGAATTCATTTCCAGACCTGAAGGTAACCTAGAGTCGTTCAAGTTCCGAGGGTTCCAGCAGTCTCTATTTGCCAGTAAGCCCGTTATTTTGTTTGTTTTTAATGATTTTTTTTTTTTAGTTTTGTTCCACAATTTTCTGACCTTGTATCCAGGATCTCCTTTTGTGAGCTCTTTCAGAACAGTGGATTGGTTGCTGGGCACAGTCTAGTTCTTCTGGTTTGCCGGACCTGTAGACAGTACTAACATCACCATTAATGCATTGGGTTTATTGTCTCCATCCTTGTTTGATTTTCTTTACTCTTCTTTGCTCCGGGCAGGGAGAGGGCAATATGCGGCTGCTCACAATCATTTAAGACCCGAATTGCTGCTCGCCAAAGTTGCCTGCAGAACACTGTCTGTTTGGACTATGTTGTGTCGATTGAACTTGATATTCCCTAAAATCAATGTTACACTTACGCCCACAAAACACATTTCAGCTTACTATAGTTTTGTAATGAGCTATGAAATATGAAAGTCTGACTCCTCCAATGTTGTTTTTTTCTTTTTCCGAGATTATATTGGCTTCTCTGGGTCCCTTCAATTTTCTTATGTATTTTAGTATCATCTCATCAATTTCTGCAGAAGAGCCAGCTGGGAATTCCATTGAATGACATTGAATCTGGAGTTCATTTGGGGACCATTATCATCATAACAATATTGTCTTCCAATCAATAAACATGGGGCATATTTCCACTTATTTAAATTTTAATTTCTTTAAACAATGGTTTATAGATTTCAGTGTACAAGTTTTGCAATTCTTTTGTCAAATTTAGCTCAACCCATTTTATTCTTCTGAGTGTTATTTTAAAGAAAATGGTTTTCTTAAGTTCATTTTGTATTGCTCAAACTGTGTAAAAATATCTAGCTTATTTTTATACATTTATCACATATCCTGCAACTGGTTATGGACTTGATCTGGACTGGGCTGGGATATTTTCTTAATGTACAACAGCTCTTTGATATGTTATCTCTTTCACACACATGAGTGTCAATGAATTTCTCTAGTCCACCTGGACTAACACAGATTCATATATTCTCCTTTCCTTTTGTGATTGAGTGGAGATGTGGGAGCAGGTTCATTCTCTGTTATTGGGTGGCAAAGGTTGGGTGACCATCTTGCGACAAAGTGAGTCGCGTTCCCACGAACACAAGAAGGCAACTTAAGGGAATTCCCAATAGGCGGCCTGTAACAGGGCATGGTGAGCACTGAAGTCAGGGAACAGGAAATTAGGTGAGAGCCCCAGGAATCCAAGCGACCACGGAGCCGGGAGGGAATAGGAAACGTGGACAAAACTACGTACTAGCACTGAGCCCCGGTGGCGTAGTGGTTGAGTGCGGGACTGCAGCCCACTGGCTTGGCAGTTCAAATCCAGCAGCAGCTCTCCAGGAGCAAGGCTGGGCCTCCCACTCCCACCAGAGGGCAGTGATGCCCACAACAAACAAACAACAAAAAAAAACTACGTACTAGCAATTGTCTCTGATCATTTAGACAGGTGGTGCTGGTGGAGTGAATGCTCCTGGCAGTGGTGCCCAGAGATCTGCCCCCGATGGAACACTCCTCTTGGCAGTGTCAGGGATAGGTGCTGATCACCAGCTGCCATCCGTGTGAGGTGCCCAGGGCACAAGCTCCCCCTCTGCTCCTGCCTCCTGGGGCCAGCAGTGAACCCCTTTCCTCCTCCGATACAGAGGAACGGTGTGTGGGAATGGTGCACTCTCCCACACCAGTCCACTCTCCACCCTCTGGCTCATCCCTGTGACACACACTCCCATGTTGTAGGACCAGGAACTCATCTCCAGTTTGACCACCCCTGTGACACTATGTCTCAGTGACTGGTGGAGCATACTCCTGCTGCCAGTCCAGCAACTAGAGGCACAAAACCCCTCTCCCCTCTCCTCACCTCCCCTGCAGGGCTACCTGCTTTTCAACTAGTAGTGAGAGTCCCTAAGCCACCCATCCAATAACTTGTTGTAGTAAGATGACAAAAATTATTATTTTTATGGCTAAAATACTTGATTTCCCTTTAGACTCAAGGCAAGATTTTGAGCAAAATACCTTGATACGCCATTGAGGATAAAAAAATTAGAACATAAGTAGCTGAAACAAGGAACAATATTGCTAAACTGCTCCACATTAGAAATGGGAATGAATGGGGAGATGGAAGCAGCCCAGAAGAAAGAACAGAAAAGAGGAAGGAGAAAGAATGTTAGCCTTCCTTGAGGCCACTTAAGTGCCTTTGCAGAATAGACTGCTCAGTGTTCCATGTGATATCTACTCTTTCCATTCACCTCTTTCTGTCTCTCTAAACCAGCGATCAAGCCTGCCAGGAGTCTCCAAAAACCAGTGAACATTGAGTTGCTTTTAACTCATGGCCACTCTATGTGCCACGGAGCACGACTGGCCCATAGGACCTGCTGTTTGCTTGCTGCCAACTTTCTGGAAGCCAAATCTTTCTTCTGTAGGTTGCTGGGTGAGTTCAAATCGTCAACCTTTCAGTCCAAACCCTTTTTGCCACCCAGGGATCGTCTATTATGGCTGTACAGTGGAACCCAGACCTCGCCACTACTCCGTTCTAGAATCAGTTTTTCCCCATCAGAAATAAATCTGTTCTCAACCACTGTTTTTTTTTTGTTTGTTTGTTTTTGTTTTTTACCCTAACCTGGTCTTTGGATACAAACACTACACAGAAATTTCTAAGTAAAGAAGTTCGGAGTTAAAGAATATACTTTAAAAAAGGAACACCCTATTAAAAAGGTTTGAACAAGTACAGTAAGGCCTGTACCTTGAGATGGATGAGGATCTGGTTCTGTGGACAGGGATGGAGAGAGTCAGTGTCTGGAAGGGGACTCCCCCTCCATAAAATCAACTGGTTGCAGCAGCTTTTTAGTTTTTTTTCCCTTCTTTGCCTTTTTTCACTAGGACCTGGCTGGCTTTCTCTAAAAAACAAAACAAAACAGGGGCTGAGCTCTGGTGGCATAAGTGGTTGAGTGTGGGACTGCGGCCAGTGGGCTTGGCGGTTCAAATCCAGCTGCGGCTCTCAGGAGCCACGACCACAAAAAGTCTAAGTCTGCTGTTGGCGTTTCCTTAACTTTTTAACAGGGTTTACCAAATTATCATCAATATCAGTAACAGTTAACCAGTTCCTATCATGATGATTCTTTTCAAAAAAAAAACTTTCTCATGACTCATTTTTTTAATCGAAAAACAGTACAAAAAGCCATAAAAACGAAAAAAAAGTTATAGCAAAACACAGCTGCAAACGGTTTAAACAACACGTACTAACAACGAAACACGAACAGCTTTTGTTTCTAAAAATCCCGTGTGTTCTCTTCGAGCTCCGATGCAAAATTTTGTGACCCTTTCATGTCGGGATCCGATTATGTGAGTACTGATGTGGCCGGGGTTCTCCTGTGACGCCCCTACACTGAAAGACAAAGGAGCACTGCCATGGAGACCCTTTCCCCTCCTGCCCCGGAGGGTGAGGTCCACGCGCTTCTGTCTCCCGCAGAGTACTCACTCACAGGTGGGCTTCAACCGCCAACTTCCAGTGGCAGCAAGGTAGCTTCTTTATTATGGCCAGTCTATCTTTTCCCTTATCTTTCTCCACTTTCCATATTTCCTCCCCCAACACGCGCGTGTTTTCTCTCTCTCCTCTCCCTCTCATATTGAGGAATACGTCCTCCTGTATTTGGGTTATTAACTCAATCTGAGGTAGGAACATCATCTGAAAAACTGAACAAATTCAGCAGACACATGGATTACATGGTAAATAAGAAAACATATCAACCCCTGAGACTCGCGAAAATCCTGGGTGAAGAAATTAGCTTTCCACAAGCTGTTCTTATTTCAACTTTAAGGACATTACTGTGGAAAAGCGAAGAGGCTAGGCTTTTTTCTTCCTAAACCAGAATTCTTTCAGGAGTATTATCGAAGTGGTCAAAGTACAGGCTGGAAATTGAGATCCACTGAGTTCTGAAATAATTTAGTTCATTTTCTAATACTTAATATAATGCATCAGTGATAAAAATAATGTGACTGGCTTATAGGTAGTAGGCAAACTAGAAACCAAACCAAACAAAAAAAGTCCCTCCACTATAGTTTTTACTGAGAGTCTAGGCAAATCATTAGCCTGTTAGAGTTCATTATACAAAATCTTCTTGTGTAAATCAATATATTAACACTAATGGCTGAGTCATGTGAAAATGCTAGCTTTAATAAAAGGTCAAATATTGGCAATTTAAGCAGGTGCATATCTTAACATACCATATGTCTTCATTCCAAAATTTTCTGTGAAAAGTTCTGATTACTTTGGTCATGCCTAGTGTAATTCATATTCAACTGCATGATAGTCTCTAATATTGTTAGATGCTGCTTTTAATTAACTTGTTTTCTTTTCCTGCCCTCTAAGTAAAGTTTAGTGCCCAGATCAGGTAGGAAATTAACTCCAACCAGAGTGCCTTTAACAGGGTAGAGAAATCTGTGCTTTGCAGGCACTTCAACTATAGTGGCTCACCTATAACTTGAACACGTCTTCCAAAACTGCTTGAAATGTAAATCACACATGCTTAGAGTTCAAAGCATCTGATAACTACATCATTATGCAGCTCTACGAGCTAAGTAGAGGCAGAATTTAGTAACTATACTTTGAAATGAGGAGAAAAATGGGACTTGCTCACTGGAAGTTAGATTTTGAAAACTAGACTGTTAACAATGAGTACCTGTTAAGTTTTATATTTTGGGAGTGTGGAAAATTTTTATTGTAGAAATTCACTGTATACATAGGACACATTTACACATACATTATTGTATCCTATTTTGGGAAATTAAACTAATTTTTACTAGGAGTTTTTAGAGATATTATAACAATCCATAATTCAATTAGATCAAGCATGGTTGGACGATTGTTGACACCATCATTTTCAAAACATTTTATTTCTTCTTGAACTCTTTGATATCAGTTTCCCCTTATTCTCTCTCCCACCCTACCACCTCCATGAGCCCTTACCATATATTTTTATTATTGCCATATCTTATACCATCCAATGTATCCATTCACTTATCATTCTGTTATTCATTTCCCTAGAGTGGAGTTATACACTCCACTCATTGCTATCAGTGCCCCCCACTTTCCCATACCCTCAGTGAATGTTACTCCCATTACTGTTTCAGAGAGGTTTATCTGTCTTAGGTTTCACGCATCAAACAATCTTAATTATATAAATGAACATACACAGTTCTAACAAGATTAGTGAGGTAAAAACTAAGGCCATAGTAGTGAGGGGAATAAATATTAAAGAACTATAGTTCTGTGTTTCATCAGTGCTATAATGTACCCTGGATATATAATTCCTTCTGTGTGGGCCTTCTGTGAGGGACTGTCGAATTATCTTACAGGTGGGTCTCCACTTTGTCTAAGCTTCTTCAGTTCAATTTGATTACTTATTTATGAACTTCTGATACCTATTCCTGTCATACCTCATGATTACACTGACTGGTGTGCTTCTTCCATGTGGGCTTTGTTGCTTTCCTGCTAAAGAGCTGCTTGTTTAACTTGCAGGATTTAAGACCCCAGATGCTATATCTTTTGATAGCCAGGCACCATCAGCTTTCTTCACCATGTTTGCTTATGGATCTATTTTGTCTTCAGTGATCATGTTGGGGAGGTGCGAATCGTACAATCCCACATTGTTAGAACAAACCATTCTAGTACTGAGGTAAGATTTAAGTAGAGGCCCAAAGTCCATCTTCTTCCTTGTTGTCTTTATATACATATACATAGAAAAATATACCTTTTATATATTTACATATGTACATAAAGACATTTGATGTAGTGACAGCAGTGTAGCTAATTTTGAGGAAGAAGAGTAAAAGATACATGTTGAGAATATACCATATATATCATATATAAGCCAAGTTTTTCAGCACATTTTTTATGCAGTTTTGTAGTAAAATGAGGTGCCTCCACTAATATTCAGGTTGGCTTATCCTCGAGTATATATGGTATATAATTCACTTTGACAAACATTTACTGAGTGTCTGGCTATGCTAGAGTAGCTGTTTTTGAAGAACATACTCGAAGGGAACGAGAAGACTGACACAAATGAAGCAGAAACTCAAAAGCGATATGTGACTCAGTGGTTAAATCAAGTGTAGAAGCAAGAGAAAACATTGTCACAAGAGAGAGCGGTGACTGTGGTCACAAAGGAGGGGTTCTGTATTCGGGTATTCTAGACGCCGAGAACAACCTCAGCACGAACAAGCAAGACAGCCAGCAGTGAAAGAAAACTGGAAAACTAACCAATTTTGTTGGAGCAATGTTTTATCAAGGCTAGCCCAACTAAAATTCCCTCTTTCGGAAACAACCGTCCCAGGATTGATTTCATAGTGAGTACTGCTTTTTAATCTCCTCATGAATTCTGCTGGCACTTCAGCATCTACGCCCCCTCGGCTGGCATTCGCCCACTCTCTAAGGCAGTTTGTTCTGTTGTACAGCGCCGAGAGGAAACGGGTGCAGACACAAGCAGCATAGTCTCACTGAAGAGTGACTTTCCTGTCTTACATAGATATCAGAGGGGTCATTTGACAGCACATAGTACATGCTTTCGTTACAGAAGACTTGGTAATGGCTCATCTTAAATGTAATTTGCAATGTATGAATTTGAGAGGATTCCATACCTTGATAAAACATAAAACCATAAATATCCTCCCCTTAGACTCATTGGGTAGGAAATGCAAAGGATAACCATCTAAATCTGCCGACTCAAAACTTTTAAACCAGATTACAAAGCTAAATCCAACTGAACCCTTACTAGATGAGGATTTCGTCTCTAAGACTGCAAAAACTTCATTTGTAGCCAAGTCTCAGCTACTGGAACAGATGGATTACCAAGGAGGCTCTGGAGATCAGTATTAAGCACATCCTACTTAAACCAATTACAATGAAATTGTCAGATCCAAGACAACAGCCAATTTCAAGAATCTAATTTCCACCCAACTTTTCTAATCACAAGAAAAATAGAGCAAGAAATATGTCATTATATATCATTGTTCTGGAAAAATCAAAACTCGGGTGATCATTTTACAAATAAAATTCTGTGGATCATAGAAACAATTGTATGAAAAATTGTTAGAGGGAAATGTAGATTTAATAGTTTGTTTTAAAATTTTTCTATCTTCATACTTAGTTTAAGCTTATTTCTATTTCTTTTATTCATTTTAGCAAAAACTGGCATATAATTTTAAATAGTACACTTAATATTTTTCTTCTGTAGTATTTCATCAATCTAATTGAATGTTGAAATAGAACAATGTGGAAAAACAGTGCTCAATTTATTCATTTCTCACTTTGGTACTATTTTTAACCCAAGGTTTCTGAAAGGTGCTGTAATCATAAATACAAAAAGTAAGAATTTCTAAAACAAGTTAGCAATTATTTCATGCATTCTTTGGTGTGAAAGTCTGTTATAAAGTAAGTGAAATTCATAATGACCTTTTTATAAGGCTCCTCTTTATGGTATGTTTGCATACTAATGAGGCCCAAGCTGCTAGAAAACAAATAGAGGACAAATTAATAAGCTCATCATTTGGGTCTAATGATGCTTTAATGCAGTTTTAGCAATCTGTTCAAGACAAAAGGTGGCCACCCAGACAGAGCCAATTATGCATTGCTGTGGCAGATGAAATCTTTAATGATGAACATGATTAACGTTCAAAAACAAACACACAGGCTGAGAAAGTGACCAAGCTCCCTCTTGCACACGTCGTCAACGAAGGCTTTGTTCAGATTGAGGTCAGCCTGGTATTCCCGAAGGCGCATTAAGATAAAAGGTTATCAAATGTGTTAACATGCGTCCTCATTTCAAAGGACAGCAGGAAACCCAAAGAGACAATTCCTATCATTCCATGACGAGCTATCTTTTCCAATAGCTGGCTTGTCTGCTCAGTTGTGAAAATAATAGGCTAAAGTTTTACGCGTTAGATATGTTTTGTTTTTCTTAAGGAGTTTTAATTGGATCCCAAATCATTGAGAGCATGACAAAACCCTGTCACAGGAGACTCAGCAATTCCCTTTGTTGTGTTTTCCTATCAATGACTATCAGCAACTTGAAGGGACTCAGCTTCCCACCTGCTCATGTTCCAAGAATGCTTTGGATCCGAGGAGGTCTCATACTCGGCCCTCACATCAATAGTTCCCACTTAATAAAGCACAGAAGTTAGATGAGGAGATCACAGATTATATTTCTAAGACTTTGTATTGAACTATAACATATCTATAGAAAACCCGCAAGAAATAGCTAAAGCACTCGATCGATTTTTCACAAAACAAGCACACCCATTTGCCAATCACCAGATCAAGAAACAGCATCCCAGAAGTCCCTTCCAGTCACGAGATTCCTCCCTGCCATACTCAGTCTTCAAACTGTGAATTAGAGTTGTCTGTCTGGCAATGTCATATAAATTCGATAGTACATAACTCTTGTGCTGTATTTACATTATGTTTGGGATATGCTTCAGTGTTTTGAATATAGTTATCATCCAGTCGTTCTCTCTGTGTAAATATACCTAACTATAACGAGAACTTGCCATCCTAATTCCTTTTGAGGCGTGCTTTATCCAAGGAGAGTGACAAAGAGGGGGCAGGTCGTTCCGTGAGATGGTGGAGGACAATGCAGCCGAGGGGTGGGAAGCACTGTTGGCAACCCCCAGGAACTGGGAAAGAACCCACCGAAGGAAGCAGAGAGCCTGCCTCAGATGTTAGCCCTGGCATCTGGGAGAAAATAAATTCATAGTCTTTAACCTACTTCGTGTATGGTCTTTTGTGGTGCCAGTACTTAGACACTGAGACCGAATTCAAGCCTGGCTAAGTGAGAGCAACACATGAGCTTTCCTATCCAATCCCGAAGGGCTCCTTTCCCCCCTCCCCCCCACCCCAGTAAGGACTGTCTCTCAGCAAAATAAAAATAGATCTACGGTAAGAAGATTGCAAATCTTCACGAAATTAAAATTATCCCCATAATTTAAACACCTATTAGGAAGAAAAATTCTTTACACAGTCCAAAGTCTCTACGGCACATCGGCTACAAGGTTCACCATAAAAACCCAGCTTTGGACGGTGACCCAAAATTAAGAAAGAAGAAAAAAAGTTACTGAACTAACTCTCCAGTGTACCGGATATAGGAATTGCCAGGCAGTAACAATGATCAACATGTTAATTTTTTAAGTGGGTAAAGAGATGGGGAACTGAAAAAAAAAGAAGAAAAATAACCCTAACGGTACTATGAGGTGGCCTAACATACCTGCAGTGAGGACGGAGAGACTTGGAGGAACTTCGGGCATGAAGGATAGCGTCCTTGATAAAGTCAAGGGCCAGTGACAGAGAAGAGCCTCCGGGGCCTCGCCGGACACCGTGGCTGCAAACATACCACTGACGAGGATGCAGCCGACAGCCTCAAGGAGCATTCTGTGGCGTCAGGTGCTGGAATCACCCGCTAGCACCGAGAACAGCACACCTGCAACCAGGGTGTGAAAGATGAGGAGAGAAGAGAGAAGAAAAACAAGTTGGATAAATTGGTTTCAAATTTGGCCTAAAAGATCTACCATAAGCTCCAAGAAGCCCAGAAAATCCAAAGAAGGCTAAGAACAAAGAAAATCAAACATAGGAACATTGTAGTGAAAGTTATGAAAGCTAGAGATAAAGAAAAAGATCTTATAAGCATATTATTACGTCCAGGTGAATGGTAAGAATGTTGATGGGCTCCTTAATCAGCCCCAACAGAGCTCAACAAACATCTTTAACCCTATAACACCGAGCACGATGTTTCGTAATATTTAATTAAATACATTGCATTAAAACGTATCTGGTACAGACATTATATTTATATATTTTAAAATATATTTTGGTTGTTAAATATATTGATAACTGTGAAAGTAAAGAATAAAAAAATTCAGGTGTTATAGGATTAAAATTCTGGGGGCTGGAAGATGCAGAGGAGGGCGCTTTCAATGTAAAAATTTATATACAGTGAAAATGTCTTTC
>PVJH01022676.1:0-36250 GCA_004026705.1 Nesogale talazaci
TTCATTGGAGTAAAGATCTTTGTAGTACTGAGTGACTATTCTTTTGATTTCATTAGGATCAGTTGTGATATCCCCTCTTTCATCCCTTATTCTTGCTATTGCAATTTTCTCTCTCCTTTCTTTGGTTAAGTCTGCCAATGGTTTATCAATTTTGTTAATTCTTTCAAAGAACCAACTTTTAGTAGCGTTAATTTTTTCCATTGTTTTCTTATTTTCTCTCTCCTGAATCTCAGCCCTGATTTTTATTATTTCTTTTCTTTTGCTATTAGTGGGATTATCCTGCTGACTCTGTTCTAGTTGTTGTAAGTTCTGTGTCAACGTATGAGTTATGAGACGCTCTTCCTTTTTCAGGTGTGCCTGTATTGCAATGAAACTTCCTCTTAAGACTGCCTTTGCTGTGTCCCATATGTTTTGGTATGTCGTGCTTTCATTCTCATTGGTTTCTAGAAATTTTTTAATTTCCTCTCTGATCTGGGCCAGCACACATTCCTTTTGCAATAGAGAATTATTCATTCTCCAACTATGTTCTCTAGTTCTCCTTACCTTCCTTTTGTTGATTTCCAACCTTATGGCAAAGTGGTCTGAGAGTGAGTTCTATATGATATCAATATGCTTAAATTTATGTAGATTCTCCTTATGTCCCAGTACCTGGTCTATCTTCGAAAAACTTCCACGTGGGGCTGAGAAGAATGTGAAATGCTTTTCCTTTGGATGAAAGACCCTGTAGATATCTACCAAGTCAAACTAATTGTAGTATTTAGATGTCTCACCTCCTTGTTGAGTTTCTTTCCCTGTGATCTGTCCTTCTCAGAGAGTGGCGTGTTGAAGTCACCCACTATAATTGTTGAGGTTGAAATTTCTTTTTTCATCATATGAAGTGTCTGGTTTACATATTCTGCAGGTCTCTCATTCAGGGAATATATATTTAAGATGTTTATTGGATCATTGTCTACCCTTCCCTTCATCATTATATAGTGTCCTTCTTTGTCTCTTATTCTGGTTTGCACTTTGAGGTCAATTTTATCTGATATTAGGATTGCTACTCCAGCTTTTTTGAAATTGCTGTTTGCTTGGTATATTTTTCTCCAGCCTTTGATCCTCAATATATTTTTTTCTGTGATCTTAAGATGTGTCCCCTGTAGGCAGCAGATTGAGAGGGTGTATTTTCTAAGCCAGCCTATTAATTTCTGTCTCTTGAGGCCTGAGTTCAATGCATTAATATTTAGGGTTATTACATCTATCTGTGCACTCTATGTTGTCATTTTATTGCTCTTGGATTGGAGGTTTTTCTATTTCCATAGGTTGTGTCAATATATGTTTGTGGTTCATTCTTGCCTTTCTTCCATCTCTGAGCCAGAGTTATCTTGGGGGCTGTTATCCCTTTGACTGTTTCTGGGTAGATTCATTCTGCGTGTGTTAGGTCGTTGTTGTTGTTTTTCTCCCAGTGGGTCGGTGAGAATCTTTTGTAGGGCTGGGTTCCTTGTGGCATATTCTCTGAGATTTTCCTTGTCTGGAAAGACTCTTACTTCTCCATCAATTTTGATAGATAATTTGGCTGGATAGAGTATTCTTGGGTTTGCATCATGTTCCTGCAATTTTCGGAATGTGCTGCTCCACTCTCTCCTCTTCTTCATAGTTTCCATTGATAGGTCCGAGCATATTCTTATCTGTTTGCTCTTATATGTGATTGCCCTTTTTTCCCTAGCTGCTCTCATAATTTTCTATTTTTCTTCATAATTGGATAGTTTAACAACTATATGTCTTGGTGTTTTCTTCTTGGGGTTTTAGTCTAGCTGGTGTTCTTTCCACCTCTTGTATGGTTATATGGCTTTCATTCATTAAGCTAGGGAAGTTTTCCTCTAAGAATTCCCTCACTATTTTGGATGTTGGCTTTCTTGATGCCTCATCCTCCGGCAGACTGATAATCCTAATGCTGTTTCTTTTCATAGTATCAGCCAGGCATCTAATATTTTCTTCTGCTTCTCTCATAGACTTGTTAGATTTTTTTCCCACTTATTAATTTCTACTTGTGAGTCCTCTAGGTCACTTGTCCTGTTTTCTGCCTCCTCCATTCTCTGGCCGAAATCTGAGAGCTTACTATTAGTTTTTCTTAGCTCACTCTTTAGTTCTTGGATTTCCCTTTGGTGCGTAGCCTTTATCTCCTGTATCAATTCTTCTTTCTTCTTTAATGCATCACTCAAGAGCTGCATACGTGTTAGTAACATCTTGAAGATTTCTTTCTGTGGTTGATCGATCTCCGCATTTTCTATGATTGCTGTTAGGTCCAGCTGATCTTCTTGCATCGGATCCAGTTTCTCTTTTCTTGATACTGTGGAAGCTGCTAGCTGTTTTTTGTTTGATTTATTCATATTAGGTGGCATTTTCCTTCGTGTTTTGGGCCCTGGGGTTTCTCTTTAGGAGGCTGGTCTTATATTATAGCTTCCCTCAGGAACTGTTTGCAGGTAGGCCTTGCAGATCTGATGGAGTGTGTTGGCTGAGCAGGGGAGTGGGTTTAGGGGATGGGGTGGGAGTTGGGTGGTCTGTTCCTGGCTAGGAGCACTTGCCACAGATAGGTGGGAAAAAATCCTCTAGGACTCTGGGGTGAGGAGGACCGGCTGGCTGTTTACCCAGGAGACAATGTAAAGCAGACCTCTCTGTCACGGGGCTTAAGGCGGGTGCCCGGAATAGGCAGCGTCTGTGAGGAGTGCTGGCAACTGTGGGAAGTGCGGGCGTTCCTTTCGCTCCTGTTAGAAAGTGTGGCCCAGGTGGGCATGCTTGGGTTTAAGGGATGGCTTGATCTTATCCTGGGCAGTGGTGGTGCCCTTAAGGTGCTCCTGGGCACTGGCCTCTGGGGTGGGGGAGGGGCTGGCCCACCGTTGTGCTGGGGACACAGGAGTCCCTGGGGGTGGGGCGCGAGAGGTGTGTGTCTGCATAGAGTGGCCCCTGGGCTCCCTGGGCACCTTGAGGTGGGGAGGACTGGTCAGCGATTGCACACGCGGGCGCTGATTAACTGCGGGTCCCACATCTCAGGGTCGTAGAGAAGCGCCCAGGATCCCGCTGGCACAAAGAACCTGCAGCGTCTGTGCAGGTGTCCGTGGGGAGCGCGGGTGTGCGGGTCGCGCCTGCTCCTGGTTCAGAGGAGGCTCTGAGTGTTCCTGAAGGCACAAAACCCAGTTTGAGAGCCCCGCCCTTCCCCGTGTCACCCCCACTCACCGATCTCCAGGAGCTCCGGGCATGGGCTTCCTATCTGGCGGCCATCTTCCCTCCGTCCTCTACCTCTAATTTTTAAGCAGTTTTGTTGATATGGATTTCATATATCATACAACTTATTTGTTCAGACATATTAAAAAGAATTGTACAATCATCTTCACAATCAATTTTAGAATATTGTTCTAATTTCTGTCATCCTGCTCTGCCAAAACAAGAAATGATTAATCCAATAGCTCTCTCTACAGATTTATCTATTCTGGACGTCAAGTAAAGACTATTTCTATCAATGGTATCATTAATTTAGCGAGTAGTATACAAGTTAAAATACTGTTCATAAAAGGAAGGTATATATATACTGGCAGCTTTTTAGACTAAAGGACTTGAATTTTTGACTTTTACAGATTAAAACGTAAATGAATGGACACTATTCATATAAATGTGATAGGGAAACTTTTTAAATAATTCTCATTCACAAAATTAGAACTATGATCACTGTACTAACCCTGTACAAAATTGCCAAAGATATGAAAATAGCAGATATATGGAAATCTTAAGTTGTTAGTTATTGGAAGGAGATTTTGACCAAAGTTCAATGATTTCCAAATCCACCTCTTTGTTAGAGTAGTCGTCTGTTTCTTCTCAGAATAGGGTGTGTTAGCCTTAACTCTAAGGGAATATTTCCATTCCTTTAAGCTGGTACAGATATGTTTAAGATAAAGTTCTGTTTGTTTGGTGAGTTTTTCAAATTACCTCCTTTTTGTGGGGCTATGAAAGCTTTTGGACATCTTGAAAGGATAGGGTTTGACATATGGTTGTTTAGAGCATATGGCCTGGGTTACCCAGGCATGAATGGAAAGTAGGTGAAAAGTGCATGATTAGGAACATATTACCAGGTATATTCTTCCCTCTCCATCCCAAGGGGGGCATCTACAAATGTTATATTAAGTGCTTTTTTCCCCCAAAGCAGAGTGTCCTTCTTATTTACCTACCAACAGACATGAAATCACCTTGTCTGAGACACACGTGTCCCACACCAACTCGGGACTTAGTTTCATTAAGTTTCACTAGGCACGTTTAGAGGAGTCTTGTTTGATTTGGGAATGCTCTAGAACAATGCTATCTGACAAGAGATGATTGGTCATCTGACAGCATGACAAACTAACCCCTCACTTGTCAAAGATGTTTTTAAGATGTGCAAAAAGGGAATGATATATGGATCATGAGCATTAGGCAAACATATCACCCTATTCTTTGAAGATAGGATTAGAGGTTACATGACCTGAGAGGAGATGCCTGCCTTTTTCTTGACATTTATCCTTATAGTAGTGGACTCACAATATTTGTTCATTTGTGATTAACTAAGATCAGAATAATGGATTCCAGGTCCATCCATCTATATCATGAGGCATTTTGTTTCTTCATCACTGTTTTCAGGGATGCATACTAGTCCACTGCATATTTATACCAGAGTTCTTCATTCATCCCTCTAGGGGTGGGAATTTGGACTGCTTCCAGCTTCTTCTTCTTCTTTTAAACTACACTGAAATGTGCATGGAAGAGTATATGTCAGTTAGTATTGTGTCTCGCTTTTTTGTGTGTGGCATCACTGCCTTGGTGGGAGTAGGAAGCCTAGTCTTGCTACTGGAGAACTGCTGCTGGATTTGAACCATCAACCCTGTGGGCCACAGTCTTGCACACACCCACTGTGCCACCAGGGCTCAGCCCTAGCATTGTGTCCCTTAATAAATCCCATCTTTTGTAGGTATAAAGTTTTAGAATTTTGACAGATTTATAGTAATATAATTATAAAAATAGTCGAGATATAGAACATTTCCAAAGAGACCCATACCACTAACCCCATCCCTAACAATGATTTTTTCATCTCTATAGTTATTTTTCCAGCATGTCATATAAATATAATAATATATTCTGGCTTCATTCAGTTAGGATGATCCTTTGGAGGTTCATCAATGTTATTGTATATTTCAGTAGCTTATCGTTCTTATTACTGAGTGTATATCATTGTGTAGATGTCTCATAGTTTTCTATCTATGCCCAAGTAAAGGATATTGGAGTATTTCCAGTGTTATAAATAAAGCATCTATTGGGCTGAACACCGGTGGCATAAGTGGTTGAGTGCGGGACTGTGGTCCGCGGGCTTGGCGGTTCAAATCCAGCGGCATCTCTCAGGAGCAGCACTGGGTAGCGCCCACGACCACCAGAGGCAGTCATGCTCCCCCCACCCCCAAATAAAGCATCTATAATATTCTCAAGCATGTCTATG
This sequence comes from Nesogale talazaci, assembly GCA_004026705.1. NCBI lineage: Eukaryota > Metazoa > Chordata > Mammalia > Afrosoricida > Tenrecidae > Nesogale > Nesogale talazaci. The sequence continues at coordinate 5,495 of PVJH01022676.1, forward strand.
TATAGATATATACTACAATTTCTATTGGAATGGACTTGTGACTTATATGGTCTTATATATATAAGGTCTTATATATATATATATGGTCATATATATATATGGTCTTATATATCTGTTTAGCTTTAAAAGAAACACGGGGGGGCTGAAGCCCCGGTGGCGTAGTGGTTGTGCGCGGGACTGTGGCCCACTGTGACGAAGGTTCAATTCCAGCAGTGGGGCTGGGCCTCCTACTCCCACCACCGGAGAGCAGTGATGCCCCCAAAAAATAAAAAAATAAAAATAATAAATAAATAAATAAATAAAAGAAACACGGAATGGTTTTCAGTGGCTGCATAATTTTAGATGCCTATCACATTGGAGTGCAATGCCAAAGAGTTACAGTTGTATCTATACCCTTATCAGAACTTAAAGTGGCGATTTGTCAGGATTTTGATAAGTAGTTTTATTGACATATGCTTCACATATCATACAATTTCATCATTCAATCATATTAAAAAGAATTGTGCCCTCTTCACCACCATTGTATCTGAAATCTTTCTTCTTATGCTTATTGTTGCTAGCTCCCCATTTTTTCTCAAACCTCCCCTGTCACTCCCCTAGGTAATTATCAATCCAATTACTGTCCAAAAAGATTTATCTATATGAGCTTCATATATAGAAAAATCACATGGTGCACACACAGGATGTAAGCAAACAAGCAAAACCAGCAACAATTACTAGACAAAGCAGAAAATATCAATCGAAAATAAAGTAGAAACTTTAAAGTGGGTTGAAATGGAGATTAAATTGAAAGGCATTACATTTTCAGTCTGGACAGCCTAAAGAAACAAATTTATAGATACCACATATATATAAGATAGATATTTATATACAAGAGCAGTTGATTACTGAGAAAACATCCCAGCCCAGTCTAGATTAAGTCTCATATTAACTCATATGTCCAATACCAATCTGTAAAGTCTTCTTCAGACTCACCAAACACATGCTGAATGCAGGAAGATCACAGGACAGTGGATGGGAAGTCTTGTGAGTCCACTGGCATTGTAAGCATCTCAGTGCTGGCAGGGGTCTCCACATGGCTTCTTCAATTCCCAGGGTACAATGTCTATCAGCTAGGTGCCATGTGTCTTGGCAGTAGCGCATCTCTCAGGAAGTCTGTCTTGTCAGTACAGAGTCTCCAAGGGACTGAATAGTGAAAGAGTCTTCCAACTCCAAGGAGGAAAAATACAGGAGTTCCCACAATTCTCAGGAGAAGGTCATGCCCACACAGAGGTCTCATTGGCTATGATCCAATTGACAGAGAAGACTCTACCCCTTACACAAGATTATGTAACTACCACATAGTTTGCCACAATTGACTGTACAATGCTCTCTGATAGCAAGGCTATTTACACCTCTGTCTGCTAGACTAACACATGTTTTAAGAAAACAACGGGAACATTGAAATAGAAAATATGGGCTGAGCCCCACTGGCATAATGGTTGTGCATGGGTCTGCGGCCCACTGGGATGGAGGTTCAATTCCAGCAGTGGCTCCACAGGAGCAAAGGCTGGGCCTCCTACCCCCACCACCAGAGGACAGTAATGCTCCAAAAAACAAAACAACAACAAAAACATCAACAAAAAGAAATAGAAACTATATGGTAGTGTTCAGCCCCTTTTCACTGGGCACACTCAAAATACGAGATACGGCCCAAAGTTCAATGACACCAGTTTCTGTCCTGGAGCTAACACTCATCTGCTCCTTTTCACATTAGGGTAGTTCAGCCTTTGCTATTAGGGCTTGTCCCTTTGTGTTAGTAGATTCTGTCCAACTGAATCCAACTCATAGTGACCCTCTGTACAGCAGAATGAATTCTTCCCCAGTTCTGTGCATCATCACGATTGTTGTTATGTTTGAGGCCTTTGTTGTAGTCACTGTGTTCGTCCATCTTGTTGAGGGTCTTCTTCTTTTTCATTGTCCTCTGTGTTCCAAAGTAGTATTACTTTTCCCTAGATTGGTGTCTCTTAATAATGTGTCCAAAATATGTAAGACAAAGTCTGCCCATTATTGCTTCTAGGGGATATTTTGACTGTATGTCTTCTGAGACAGATTTGTGTATAGTTTTTGTGATCCAAGATATACTCAGTATTTTTGGCAGCACCATAATACAAATGCTTCTATGATTCTTCTTTGGTCTTTCTTATTTAGTGTCTGATTTTCACATGTCATGGCCATATCACAGGTTATTAATAAGCCCTATTGTAAACCTGATGGCCAATTCTTCTTCATTTATTCCAGCTTCACTGGTTATTTGTTCAACATGCAATTTGAATAAGTATGATGAAAAGGTACAAGCTGGAAGCACCATATAATTGATTCGAAACCACAGTTTTCCTTGTTCTGTTCACACAACTATTTTGATTCATATAAAAGCTCTGCATGAGCATAATGAAGTGTTACAGAATACCTATTCTTCATAACTGTAACTTTGCAACTACTATGAATCAGGTGACATCTATGAAAGGGTCGTTCAAAACACAATGGTTCATGACCCACAGATTAAAAGCCATTGACTTTTCCAGAATTTTCTGCTGTGAGCAAAGATCTATGGTATGTCAGCCATGGTATACCCTGTTCTGCTCACTCTTCTGAATCAGGCCTGCTTTTTTGACATCTTCACTTCAATGTACAGATACAACCATTGTTAATGATCTCCAGCAAAATTTTACTTGCTTGTGATAACAGTGTATTGTTCTATAATTCTGCATTCTGTAGTTGACATAGATCAGTGAATGCTTCCAGTGCCTCATTAGCTTGTTGAAACTTTTTCTTTTTCAGACTCAATTCTCCAAGGTTGGCTTCCCCATGTAGCAATTCATTTGGTATTCTGTCAACTTCTAGAGTCTTGTTTTTGGATAATGCTTTCAGAGAAGCTTGAGTGTCTCCCATTGGTACCACTGGTTCTTATGCCTATGCTACCTCCTGAAAAATTGAATGTCCATTATTAGTTCTTTTTGGAATCGTGACTGTGCTTATTCTTTTACCTTTGATCCTTCCTGCACCTTTCAATATTTTTCCCAAAGAATCTTTTAATATTGCTATTCCAAGCTTGAATTTTTGTTTTCAGTTATTTTGGATTAAGAAATGCTGAGCATGTTCTTCCATTTCCATTTTCTGACTCTAGGTCTGTGCATATCTCACTATAATATTTTGTTTTGTTATACTGTGGTGCCTTTTGATGTCTTTTTTTCCCACCTTTTTTCCTTGACATTTTCTAATCAGCTTTTTAACATCATCATTTCTTCTATTTGTTTTAGCTACACGAAGATTAAGAGCTAGTTTCAGAGTCTCTTATGGAATCCACTTTGAACTTTTCTTTTTGTCCCATCTGTATGATAACTTCTTTCTTTCTGACCATTGCTTTGAATCTTGTCCCACATCTCATCAGTTCTCCCATAACTAGTTTTCAATTCATGAACATTGGCCTTGAGACATACTTGAAATTTGGGTGGTGTAGAGTCAAAGTTGTATTTTGACTTTTGTTGACTTGTTTTAATTTTCTCAGTTTTAACATGAACTTACATATGAGAAATTGATCATCTGTTTTATAGTCAGCCTGGTTTTAGCTGTTGATATTTAATGTCTCCAGTGACTCTTCCCTGTGATGTGATCAATTTGATTTTGTGTGTTCCCTCTGAAGAAGTCCTTGTGTATACTTGCCTTTTGTATTATTGAAAACCTTTTTGATGAAGAAGTCATTGCTATTGCAAAATTCTATCATGTAATCTCCAACTTTTTTTGCAACCTGAGGGGAAATGTTTTCCAACTACTGTTCCTTTCTCTTTGTTTACAACTTTTTCCATCCCTATCCCTAATAATTATCACTACATTCTGAATGCCTGTTGATCTACTTCAGATTGAAGATATTTGTATAATTCTTTAATTTGCCATTACTTTTAGTAGCTGGTTTGTAATTTGAATAATAGTTCTATTGACTGGGCTTTCCTGTATGTGATAGACATCCTATCACACATAGAATTGCACTTCAAGGTAGATCTCAAAATATTCTTTTCAAGGATGAATGCAAAGCGATTTCTATTGAATCTAGCATTCCCAGAATAGTAAGCCTCATGGTTATTTGATTCAAAATGGCCCAAACTACTCCATTTCAGCTCACTAATGCCTAGGATATGGATGTTTATATGTTCCACTTAGTTTTTGACAATTAAAATTTTCCCTAGATTCATACTTCCTACATCCCAAGTTCTAGTTACTAAGATGTTTGCAGCTATTTATGATAATTTTGAGGTAGACTCCATTGGCAACTGATGGTCTTGAAGGTTTGATCTATTCAAGCCCTTATGGTTGACTCTTCTTTGAGAAGGCAGCTTTCCCTCAGTCATATTTTGATTGCCTTCCAACTTGAGAGTCTCATCCTCCTACACTATTTCTGTAAAAAATCTGCTATAATTCATGTGCTTTACAGTGTCTGGCAATTTCTCTTCTTTCCATAATATTTTCATGGTGGATCCTCAGAAGTGTACAACCTATTCTTCCTTCATACTCGGTTCTTAGTCTGGAAGCTCTGCTGAAATCTTTTCAATTTAGATAACTCTGTTGGTATTTGACGTACTAATGACAGCTTTCACACCACATCAGTTGGAAAACAATCAGAGTATGACAAGTGGTCAAAAAGTGTTGTGCTATTTCAATGATTCTAATGACCAAGTGTCTTGTGCTTGACAAAGTACAATGTAATAATATTTGAATTCTGTGTAAGCCATGTATGCTTAGTATTTTTTTGTACATGTTACTTTTCACTTGAAGTTAGGATAACTATTGACACTGAGTTGGTTTTGACACATAGTTCAATGTGAGAGGATAAAACTATCCCGTAGAGATATTAAGGTGATAGTATTAATGTAAGGAGATTACTACATATTTCTCAGACAGATCAGCTTGTAGGTTTGGATCTCTAACCTTTCAGCTACTAATCAATGACTTAACGACTACAGCACCATGACCTGTTGTAAGTTAGGATGGTGAGTACAATTTTATTGAGGACTATTGACTTGACACATAAAAATCAATCAAAGATAACGTGTTAATAAAAAGATGAATAACTATGGTGTACTGATATTAAATTAGAAAGTCAAAAAGTAGGTGCTAAGTTCAAGCTTTGTCCAAGTTGCTTTGAATACTAACCCAAACCCTTTAAACCACAGTTTACATCCTTGTTAAATGGATTATTTTCCTCATTGTGGTGTTGCTTTTAACACATTGTCTAAGGTTTTCTATACACTCATAAAGATTCTTGCATCATCCAATGGTTGAAAAACTCATTTTCTCTTTAGAGAAGATTTAATGTATAATAGTTTCCCTTTTGACAACGATATTTTGACTTGTGAATTTAAGGGGATTAGGCAATGTTTTCTTGATATGTGTTCCTAGAGAACCAAATGATAAAACAGAGATTTGAGTAAAGGATAGGGGATAGACCAGTGTCAGGAGAGGACATCATGCTTGAAGGTTAATGGAAATGAGGAAAACTCTCAATAAAATAGATTGAAACAGCAATTGTAACAATGAGCTCAATCACAAAAAGGGTTAGGGTGGCACAAGATTGAGCAATGTTATATTATGCTTTGCATAATGTTACTATGAGTCTAAATGAATTGTGATAGGTAGACTTGTGACAACATGACCCAAGAAGGTGGGCAGGTTTGTTGTGACAACATAGCCAATGAATACATGTAAGATCAATTAAAGGTCGGAGATAGAAAAGGTTCAGCGAGCCTTACCTTCTCTCTCTTGCTCTTGGATCTTTGGACCAGCCAGCTGTCTTGCTTGTCCTGTGCCTTGATCTCCCAGCTATACTATCTATGGGACACTTAATCCTTGGACTGTGCTGCTGTGAACTGAGGTTCCTTCAAGCTCTGCTTCGTCACGTTCCCGGATCTTGAGCTGGGGACAGTCGGACTCTGTCATCTGTCTGACTTTTGGTGACCTGCTTTGCTGTTTGCTGCTTGTGGCTGGATAGCCTGACTGGCTCTACAGAGGACTACTTGGTGGCCCTCAAGACTCAAAGTACTGCCAGTATACTAGTTGTCTCACAGAAGTGAGTTGCACTGAGCCATTTGTACTGCTTTATAGATTAGTTAACTCTTTATTTCTTATGATAGATATCTTTCTCTATATATAAACATATAGAGAGAATTATTAGTGTCCTGGTTTTGTTTTTCTAGAGAACCCCGTTTAACACACCAACTCAAAAGGACAAGCAGAGTTTATCAAGATAGGAGCCCAGAGAACCTGGAAGAGAAGTAAAAAGGTGGGAGACAAGGAAGGAAAAACAGCTAACTAATAGGCACTCTGAATACATGGGGTTAATCTCTTTGGCCATATCTGGGAAGCAGTGTAGATTACAAGCCTTAGAACTGTCCCACCTCAGGAAGAGAGAACTAGGGCTTTTACACAGCTACTCCCAGCAGGTGTTGGTGGATGGTTGCTCCCAAGAGCCTTTAAATTCATTGGCCTATTCAGCCAGCCAGCTATGTGGCCAGGTAGGTCCTTAGAACATCTTTAGGCAAATAAATTCAAGTAATATGTACATTGGTAAGTGTTAAAGAAATATGGATTGGGATCTTCAGATTAATCTTAGTTCTCAAAACTTACTGTAGTGGCTTGTTTAAATTTTAATATTGGGATGTTAAACATTAAAACAAATGGAGCCACTCTGATTGCTGTTCTGGTGCAAATATGTTGGGCCCAGTCCTCTTTCTTTACTTATGACTCTCAGAAACAACCAAGGGCTGAAGAAGACAAGGCCAGCTCTGAAAGTGTCTGATTCCAAATGCTGGCTTTCGGGTGTGAACTAGAGAACCCATCTTTAGGCTGAACTTTCTGTTGCTTCCTGCTGTACCTTCTAGGCTCCCTCTCCTCTTCAAAAGCAAAGCCAACACACCAGATTCTTCAAAACCTTATGAAAACCTCCAACTCGATATCCACAGTGATAATAAGGGCAAAAATATCTCAACAAAATATTACGCAACTTCTAATTGGTAGACTATTTAAATTTCACAGAAGCTTTCCAGAATTGGGTAACAGCAGTAACACATCTAGGAGTACCAGCCCTGGCAGGACTACAGGATTCAGGCAAGTGGGTGGTTGTGCGGAGAGAAGGCACCTGCTGGGCAGGCTTTCCTGATGCCGATTTAACATTCAGACTGGAAAGGAACAGCCTTGACAGAAGCTGTGAATCTTCTCAATGAACATATTTATATTTTTGGCAACCTCCTTGTAGATGTAAAAGTTGGATTCTTTAGTGATAACTTAAATGGAAGCATATTTTTTTATAAAAAAAGTCTTTGATAAAACTTACACGATGGGAAATAAAACAGAAGACCAAATGGAAACTGTAGGTGGTAACTGTGATTGTGCCTTTTCAAGCAGCTTCTTAGACACCACTATGGGCTGAAATTTGCATTAGGTGATTGAAACTGCAAGGGGGTACATAAGGTATTGTAATCAATGTTATTTGAGCTTCCCTGCCCCCCTTTGTCCAGTGCATCTGCTAGTTGCTCTTAAAGGCTGACATCTCACAGTTGGACCCTATCCAGAGATCTGGCGTTGGCCAACAGGCTCTGCTTCTCCAGGAAATGCGTGGGAAGTCACACCCTTTTCCCAAGACAATCACAAACCAAGGCCAGACTCCAACAGGATAAGACATATAAATGGGTTAGCTTGCTGCTTCAGGGCTTCCATAGAACGAGGTCAGATACTAAGTGAGATCACTTTTTTGTTCTGTTTCTTTGTTGGTCCTATTTCCCTCCATTTCCTAAGGGTTCTCTTGAGAGCTGCCCCTCAATTGAACACTTGTAAAATCATCTCCTTTTTAGACTCAGCATCTTCTAGAGGGCTTGGAAGAGATTTCAGAACAATACTTTCTGAGTAGGCATACGTCTATCCTTCCTGAGGCCTCAGCCTCTGGTCTTACCTTGTTAAGAACACAATTACATAATGTGCTTACTAGATCACTCATTTTGGGTCTTCCCCCTACCCACCACCTAGCTTTGGTTATACTCTATCTGAACTCACATTCTTTCATAGTCTTTTCTTCTCTTCCATTCTGTAGAGATAGCCTGACTCTTTTAAATTATCTTGTGAAGTCCCTTCATCACTGAGTTAATTATAAGGACCCCACAGAAGCCTTGTTAATATCCAGAAGCCTGGGGGCCACATTTAGGGAGATTTAGCTAGGAAGCAGGTGTCAGTTAGCAAGGCTGCAGTCCACCATAAACAATGTTGAGGCCCATGATTTAGAAAGTCTTGTCATTTCGTTTTCTTTTCAAGTTCTTCAAGTCCCTTCATTGTGTCAAAATAAAGGAAATATTCTACTATGTTGTTTTATTTGAGAAATTGAAAGCCTCCCCTGTGCCCACTATTTGTAACAAGTATTTTTTGGGTTTAGTTGAACAAACAGCATAATAAAGTAACACATTGATGTAATTTTCTATTTCTGAATACATTTAGAATACAATAAAGGCATTTAAAGTTGCAAGTTTAAGGGGCAAAAGAGAAGATTAATCAATTTTTAGTTTTATTATCTTTGCTTCTTAAATAGAAAAGTTTTATTAAATATGAATTATTTCCTCTAGTCTTTTGCATTGGGATTGTTTTGTTCTTTTGAACATATGATTCTTACACAGAAGGTAGTTGTTCCAAATGGCATATTCAAATATGTATAATATTTGGACACTGAGCTAAAATATCTGTGGGCTTCAGTGTTACCCAATTTTCAGTGCCACTTAAAAATCAGTTTTCATTGTGTATTCAAAGCATCTGAGTTCTCTGGTCTTTTGGGAGATAGTGTGAGGTGTCTGAATGACAAGTGCAGAGCTGGCTAGTATGCTAATGGTTTATGGAGCAGGATATTGAAATTAGGATTTTTGAGACTGTCTACAGAGTTAAATCTACCAATGGTGCTATTTCCATCTCTCTAACACTTCCCTGAAGAATACAGCACTCTGATTTATACCAAGTCAGAATGGTAATTTTGGTATCCTCAATAGGCTCATATAGTGTTTCTTTAAATGTTCTTTGAATTTTGACAGCAAAAAAAAAAATGTTTGAAAGGACTCAATCAGTGCTTTAGAGTGGGTAGGGTCAGGTTTTCAAACCTTACTACCCTCAAAGAATTTGAAAGTACATGATCATGATGGAAACATTTTTCTTAGAGTCAATTTTCCTGATATTTTTCTCATTAGTTTAGTTTTTTTAAAAAAAATTAATAATAACTTGTATTCTTAAAACTTCACAATATGCCACTGTGATATCCTGTATCTTTTCAGAAAAATCTCTCAAAATTACTCTTCAAGAGTCTGCTCAAAGCAGAGGCCATCATTTTTTGGTCTGATCCGTCTCTTAAATGTAACTCAACGGGTAACTCAGAAGTTAGCATTCTGATTGAACCTTTTATAAAGACACTCTAATGAGACTAAGATAAGTGTATATCTGAAAACATGACTACAGTCATCAACTAATTTCAGGTAAGTCTATACATGTTTTGCTTGAACTGAACCTATTTATGTATGAATTGGATTCATAGTAAAGATAAGTTTTACTTATCTTTATAGCATAATATATATTTTAAAGAACATTATCTCAGATTGGGTTAGCTAGAGAAATAAATCAGTGACACATATATGTATGTGTATAGTAAAACTTACATCAAGAAAATGGCTCACAGAATAGAAGAATTGAGGAAGTTCAAATTCAGGGAGTTTCTAAGTCTGATAGTCTGAGATTAACCTAAGGGTGTACCTTCAGGGAATGCTGTGTCCATCAAGATTGTCCATGAGACCACAGGCCAGTGGCTGCAGAGGTGACTAAATCCAAGATTAGTAGGTCAGTTTTGGAACTGCGTAGGTGGGCACATATTAATCCACAGTGGGCATATATGATAGCAGGGCCAATAAGGACTTCCAGGATTGGCAGGCAAATATCAGGACTATCAGCTGAGTTAAGGGTATGGAATTCTACCCTCATTTTATCCCCTTATGGGTTCTTATACCTGACTGACTTTGTTAGCATTGTGTTAGGTCAGGTCATGGGAAATTGCTGTGTATTAACTGTGAAACAACTAAGAATCCCGACTTAGACAAGTTGACACAAAGCCCTATCACAGGCATTAATACAAAGCATCTATGAAGAAAAAAATCAAAACAATGTGTTACAAGGGATGTTTGATTTGCAATGGTCTGGGAAATAAGTTGTATGTGATATGGTCAGTTTACACTGCTTTAGACTCACAGGCTAAAATACCCTAAGCCAATAGTATTTGATACTGGAATGAGAGAAATTATACTATCAAATCAAGTACTCCCAGAAGCTGCCATATCAGAGGTAGAGTTTGTCTTACTTAATAACTCCAGGGAGCATATGGTCAGTAGATAAGCAAGATGAGCAGAACTATCAAAAGAGAATTTTAGAGATCCCAAGTGTAGGTCATTCAAAATGTAAATTGAGATACCATATCTACATTCAAAATGTAAATTGAGATACCATATCGACCCACCTATTAGCCAAAACACCTAATTTTGTCACCAAAATTGCATTAAAATGTGCTGAAAAACTCAGCTTATACATAAGTATATGCGGTAGTTTTATCTTTGTGCTTTATCACCAAAAACTGAGAATATAGAGTTGACAAGCAAAACATGTTTATTGCAAAATATGCCTTTCAATTTGGATATCAGTGTGGAGACAGATGTTAATGACAGAATTCAGCACAGAAGATCTAAATAAGATTTCAACTCTGTGTAAAAGACATCTTGCCTTTACATTGTCCCTCAACAGGGAAGCAGATTGGCTGAAATTCCTGCCTCTACTTCCAGACCATATGCCATTAGCACTCCTCCCTCTCTGGCTTCAGATCTCCGTGTCTGTATTGCCCACTTTCTCCTCCACTCAAATTGTCCTCTGAAAGATTCCAGTTTAGTAGGAATTGAAGAACTGGTTCTCCTCAGCTTGTGACATGGGATTTAGACCTTGCTTTGCTGCAGTTGTGAACAACTGAACAGTTTAGTTTCTTTTCAAAGAAAAATTTCTCATCTCAGAGCAAGATGTGACTGCCAAGCTGAAGGGTGGCATCTGTGTAAGAACAGCAGGGAGCCTTCTGTTCTTGGTAGCTTTGATCATGTCGAAATCATTATGGGCATGAAATACGACTTGCTTTAGGGATAGTTCATAATTTGACTTGAGGAGACTTTAAGAGAATATTTTGATATTTCTCTACTTTAATAAAAGAGATTTGCTTTCTACATAGTATCTTTGAGAAAAATAGACCATGAGTATTTTCTAGGAACTTGGTGGATATCAGTAGGAATGGAGACATGAAAGCCTAAAGCCTGTAATAACTAATGGTTATTGAACTGATTCCCACTCATGGCAACTCCTTATGTATCGAAGGAGAACTCTGCTTCGAGTAGTTTGCTTTTGGACATAGGGTAAAATGGGTATGCTAAATATTTACATTACCCAGTGACCGTGCTGAGCTAATAATTCTTATTGGAGTTTTGAAGAGTGTTTCAAAAATCGTGAACACAGTGATCCATTCCTGCATTCAACAAAAAGTTTTTAAACATGTATTAAATTTTACACAGGGTGAAGAAACAGATACATTTGTGTCTTTCTAGAGCAACATTCTAGGAGATACAGTCAGAAGGCAATAAACTGAATAAGTAAACAAAGTAAGGAGGAGTAAGAGAAACTGAGAGTAGAAAGCGAAGTTAACTGTCCCTTTAAATATCTATATACTCGAGTATAAGTCGAGCCAATATCAGCCAAGGCACCAAATTTTGCAACAAAAACTGCATTAAAATGTGCCGAAAATGCAACTTATACATGAGTATATGTGGTAGTTCTCTAGTATCCAAACCCAAACCAAATCTACTGCCACTGAGAAGATTCTGCTTCATAACAATCCTATATAGGGTTTCTCAGGCTATAAATCTTTAAGGAAGTAGATATCCTTGTATAGCCAGCAGAACAGCTGGTGGTCTTGAACCAACAACTTTGTGACTATCCACATGCTTAAGCTAACAGTGCCACAGGGTGCTTTTATAAATGGTCAGAGAGTAACTGTTTTCTGGCTAATGTGTTCCACATTATGCATCATACTTTGCTTTTTGTTGTTTTCTTTAACTTTTAAATCACTCACACACTGACAAAGAATTAATTGTTACTTATAGTGACACTATAGGACTGAGTAGAACTGCCCCTCTTTGTTTGCAAGACTGTAACTCTTTTTCAAACTGCTGACCATATGGTTGGCAGCCTAATGATGTAAACACTAAGCCAGTAGGTTTTGTTTTGTTACTTATGGCCCTTTAAAATATATGGAGTTCCTTTGTGATAAAATAATTTTATGTCCTCTGCTGTAAATCCAACGATTGACATTTTGAACCTACCCGGAGCCACCTTGGAAGAAACACCTAGCAATCTACCACCCAAAATTCAGTTGCTGAAAATCATATATATTATCATTCTATTCTGACAAATGTGAGGTTGTCATGAAACTCGATGGTATCCTATTATTACAGTACAAACAAGGTCACAAAAGAACAGTGAGCAGACTGAATTGGTCCTGGTGCTCATAATCTGATGGACCCTACTAGAGGAATTGTAAGAGTGTATGGAAGCCATATTCCAGTGTGGATACAGTGCAATGTATTGTTCCATGAAGGACATTTGCATTTCTCTCCTTTCTCTTCCTTTCCAGAAAATGTATGAGAATTGATGTAAATTTACAGAGAAGACATATCGCTTAATAATTGTGAACTTTTGTTTAAATTGTAAAAAAATGCATGATAAATGTGTAACAACAATAGAGTCTAGTGTTTTAGGCTTTAGAAGTTATTTTATTTGGCTGTATAATTGGTAATCTTCCTTTGCTCTAATTGATTTTTCTGATAATAGTGATTTAATAACACAGGATTTAAATGTGCCTTCTGAATCATCAAAGAAAATTAGATTGTGTTTAGCACAGAACCCATATAAATGTATTTCCTACTGATTTGAAAACCTGTAAGTATTAATCAGGCACCTTGATTAACTAGAGGAAGTTGTTTTCTGGTCCAGCCAGAGAATGCTGGTTGACTATAAGGCAATTGCTCAAAGTCAGCAAGTTTACAAGAGGATCCAGGGGGGAGCAGAAGCAGGCGTATTTTAATTATACGTGTTGCAGTAATTAATTATCATCAAGTTGACTCAGGCTCCTGGTGATTTTCTGTATGACAGAAGGAACATTGCCTAGTCCTTTGTCATCCTCACAATTGTTAGCATGCTTCAGCCCCTGGTTGTAGTCACTGCATCTATCCAGCTCACAGAGGGTTTCATCAGGGTTTGCTTACCAGCTACGTGACCACCTATGGTGACTTTTTTCAATGAAGGGCCTTTCCTGACCATGTGAAGAAAATAAGTTGAAATTTTAGTGCCCTCTGTATTCTAGGGAGCGCTCTGGCTATACTTTCTTGAAGACTGATAATTTCCAAGATTGAAATAAAAGCTAATTATATGAAAACCTGTGACAAAAACTACCAGTCAGTCCTTTTCTCAGTAATTCACAGTTTTCCTTATGTTCTGTATAAGGCTGTGAAATTGCTTATAACAAAGATTCTGCCACATTATTTCTACCTTGGTGGAAAAATTCCCTTCTCTGGTGAATTGCCAGAAATTCTTCAAAACACCCACACCTTCTTTCTTCACAAGAAAGAAAAAGGAAAAAGAAGTTTGGGTTGCAAAGAGTTATGATCTCCTTCACAGATCTGTTGGGAAGAAGAGAGTAAGCAGATTAGAACTGTCCCAGGATATTCAGAACTATCCCAATGGAGCATCAATCTCTAGGAGTGGCCCATCTACCAATATCTTTTTACATTCAAAGTCTTGAAAATTTTAATATACAGAAGGTGTGATCTCCATGATGGGCCACCTGGGAACACACAGAAACTGTTTGGTTTTAAATGGTCTTGACAATTGGCTTACTGTATTTTAATTTTTGATCCACAATGGCAGTATAGGCCTCGCATGCCTTTGAAATCATGTATACCCATGTATACAAGAAGAATTCCTAATAACTCCTAATAGCTCCAAGTCACTCTGATGGATTTCTTTATAAATAGCATAAAGAGAGCACTTGGGATTTAATAATGAGATTTCGACCCAATTCACTCAGGGCAGAGGAATTTAATAAGCACAGAGAAGAAGACATTAGGAAAAGAAACCTCTTTTAATCAGAGCTTCAGCTCAGAAAGTCCATAGTGGGAAAAGAAAAAAGTCAAAAGGATGAAAAAGAAACAGCTCAGGCCCTTCTTAAGAATACATTAAAAAGTATAACCTCACTAAAATCTTGTTTCTTGATCATGTAGCTCATTTGAACATAAATCAATGTCCTTCTGATGCAGCACAAATATGTACTTGAATCCTAACCCCTGTACCTATGGACAGTGTGTTAGTCCGCGTAGACTAGAGGAACAAATTTCAAAGACACGAATATGGATATAAGGAATGGGTTTATGTTCAAGAGGTACAGGACATTGAGAAAACATCCCAGCCCAGTCCAGCTCAAAGTCACAAGTCTGATATTAACCCATATGCCCAAAATCAGTCCATAAAGCCTCCTTCTGACTCACGAAGTCACAGGTCAGTGGGTACAGAGTCCCGGAACCGAGAGGGTTCTCCCCTGGCTCCTCGCTTCCAGGGCTCAGGGTCCATCAACAGCCTGCTGCTCCAGCTTCAGAGGTCCAGCTCCATCAGGGCAAAGCTGTGTGATCTCTCCGCCAGCTCCTCCAGCTTCTCAGACGCTGCCAGCTTGCTTGTGATTAATCGTCTCTGAAACTAACTCCCAACAACTGAGGAAGATAGCTTCTCATCTTCACAAGGGAAATACCACGAGATTTCCCAGGAGTCTCTGGTGAAAGCCATGCCCACACAGAGGCCTCTTCGGCTACTCAATGGCTTTCTCCAGATTAGCAGGCCAGACTCCACCCCTACATTTCAATCATAAAATTAACATAAGCACATGACTGCCACAGGTAGATTCCTGTTTGGGGAAAGGGTTTTCTTTATGGTACTGTGGGAGTATCAGTGTATGGTGGGAGGCTGTGCCATAAAACTCCTCACTTCTGAGTTATAATAATAGGAGACCAAGCACAGTATTGAGCATAAGGTGGGACAGATGCCCTCTGAAGATAGCTGAAAAAGGGGCCACACCAAGACATAGATGAGCCAAGGATATTCCTCCAGAGTAAGTAGAGTCTTCCTTTCTACACAGTACCCTGAATTCAAACTTACAGATTCCTGCATGGTGGAAAAATAGATTTCTTTTCCTAAATCCAACCGCTTATGGTGCTTCTGCTACAGAAGCACTAGAAAACTAAGATACCCCATTATTTCCATCATTCGCATCATGAATCACCTGCCACACAAATACTTATATTAGCCCTTGTGCTTTGGAAAGTCCTGATGATACAGTAAGTAAGATAATGGACTGCTAACTAACTGCAAGGCTAGTGGTTCCAACCAGCCAGGCACTCTGCGGGAGAAAGATGAGGCCGTCTCTTCCTGCATAATTTATCTTCTCAGAAATCTTATGGAGCAATTATCCTATGTCCTATACAGGTATTATAAGTAGGAATCAAATTGACTGCAGTGGATTTAGTTTGGGTTTTTAGCAAAAGAGGTAGTTTGATACTGGAAACATAACTTTTCAAGGACCTTAATATTATGATGTGTGTGTGTGTATGTGTGAGACAGAGACTGTGGTCTCTATAAATTCCATGTGGCTCACCACAGTCTGGGTACACATACATGAAAGGACTTCAAAACTGTTTTGGAAAGTTTCCATTACCTATTAATTTTAATTTCCATGTCTTTTGAAGCCCCCTTATATGTGTACATAAGTACAGGCACATATATATTTGTATAATGTATATAGATATGTATTTGTACTTAAACATCATCTCAAATTTATGCTCTTACTAAAGATATCCGTTATATTTGACATTTTCCCTTAAACATTTTGAAAATATTAACATTTAAGATTATTTCTTTGTGTATTGATAAGTAGAAAAATTCTGATAGCATTGTTTCTGTGAAATCTATGATTGGTCTTATATTTTTTATGTATGTATCTGTCATATGTTTACAGATGTACATAAGATCTTATAGAAAGATAAGGTATTTTAAACTACTTAGGCATATCATTTCCATATTAACTAATAATTTTTCTATGTACAACTTATAGATGAAATATAAATTGCTGAGATTTAGGATGAAAGGGACTTTGTGCATATGTGAAGGTAGTGACTTCAATTTCTCAATCACTTGACTTTTTAGCCATGCAGAGCACCATCAGCACGGGACCCTTTGTAAGTCAGCAAGCCCATTGACAATATTTAACTAATAGGTTGTATGAGGAGACAAGGAATTCAAATCTCTTGTAGGTTGTGATGAGAATCTAGTCTCACATCTCCCTCTTCCATTTCTACTTCAAACTTAGTCTAACTGATACTAAAAAGAGTAAACAAACAAAAAAATCTCAGCATTTCCTCCTTTCATATTAGTGGAAGACGTAAGCCATGAAGGGAAAACTCATTTCAACTCTATCTAAAAGCACAGTACAAAATAAAGTCCATCAGTCTTTTCTGGTTCTCTCAAGTCCTTCGGAATGAGTTAGAGACATGTGCCCTATTCTCTTTGGAATCCCCAAATATGAAAGTAATATAATTTTTATACTCATTTTCAGTCATGGCCTTTGAACCAAATTTTATGTGAGGGTAACTCCTTCTCTGAAAGAGTGACCTTAACACAGGCTGAGGTATTTGAGAACAAATTCGAATTGTTCACTAGCTCTCTCATCCTGTCTACTGACCCTAGAAGTGAAAGATAGAGAAAACATCATCACACATGATGACAGTAGATTGGATCAATGAGCATGAAGAATAGTTGTCCTACAAGGTCACCCCAAAAAAATGCCCAAGGAAGAAAGAAACCATTTTTTTAAGCTAATGAATTTCAGGGTTTATTTTTTCCTGCAAGCAAATCTTAATATTCCCTTGGCTAATATACAAATTCCAAATTCCAATTGCTTGAAGTGACAGCCTGCAGTTTTATTTTGGGGAAAAAAAGCTCCAAAAAAGAGTTTCATATATGGCTAGCCACGTTAATAGAGGCAAGGAGTGTTTCTATGTTGTTGCCAATCCTTAACTTCAGTCTAATGCTGTCAACTGTGATTTATGTGATGATGAAAATGTTCTGTATCTGTACTGTACAGTGACTGCTTATGTTTGTCTAAGGACTTGAAATGTGACAAGTGCAAAAAAGAAACTAAATTTCTAATTTTATGTAATTCTAATAGATTTACTTACATAGTCAAATAGATTTACTTACAAGTGATTAGTGGTGGCTAATTTGAGCTGTGGAACTGTAGCTCATATTCTGTTTGGATGTATATCTGAACTTCTTGATAATATCGAATAAAATCTTAATACATTTTGGATGTAGACTGGTAAAAAAAGAAGGCCAGAATTCTATGGAATATATTTAACCAGTGTTTCTATGTTTTAAAAAATTATTAAATATTTAAGGCACGTTGGTGGCATAGTAGTTCTCATTGGGCTGCTAACCTCAAGGATCAATGTTCAAAACCTTCTGCACTGGTGGGAGAAGGACAAGACTATCTACTCCCTTAAAGCATTACAATTTCAGAAACTCATGGGAGTAGTTCAACCCAGTCCTATAAGGTCATTGTGAATCTATCTGGATTCAGTGAAAGGGAGTTTCCTTTTTGGTAATTAATTTAGTTATAATGTGATTCTCTTATGAGTGTTATCTATTTGTTGAGACTGTAGTGTAAATAACATTTGTATTTAAATAACATAATATGGTTCTATCATTAAAAAATTATAAAAATTTATGGTTATTAAATATGAGTTCTATTATACCAAGGCATGATGCCCTGAATGAGTTTTATTGATTTTTAGCATTTACCTAAAAGCAGATACCAAAGATTTTATTTGAATGGAAGTGTCTTATTTGGTAGATGATGAGAGAAAATGTAAGGAAGACACAGAGAAGTGAGGCAATAAGTGAAGGAAATTAATAAAGCACTTCACAAGTGAGCCACCACTATCCTTACATCGGGAGTAGATGTGTAAAAGCCCTAGTTCTCTCTTCCTGAGGTGGGACAATTCTAATGCTTGTAATCTACACTGCTCCCCAGATATGGCTAATGAAATTAAGCCCCATGTTAGCTATTAGCTGTTTTCCTTCCTTGTCTCCCACCTCTTTACTTCTCTGCCAGGTTCCTGACCTCTAGGTGGTTTGACTTGGGAAAGTAGAGTGCCAAACTGAAAGTTTCCAGCACATGCAGTCTTGCCTGTTGACTCATTGGCCTCTGAAGCTTGTCATCTGGCCTGATGATCTTGGGTTCATCGAGGCTTGCAACTACACTTTGCAAAATATTTCTTTCATACGAAGTTTTGTGTGTAATGTGTGTGTGTGTGTGTGTTTGTGTGTGTGTATAATCAATGCTGGTGTAAAGTGGTATCACATCATTATTTTGATTTGCATTTCCCAGATGATTAGTGATTGTTATTAGTTCTTCATATTTGTTGGGCATTTGGATGTCTTCTTGGTGAACTATTTATGTCATTTGTCAATTTTTAAAATCACAATATTTATCTACTGACAAATTGCACTTTTATTTTAGAGATTAGTCCAAAGTCTGTGTGTCATTGCCCAAATTATTTTATTTTTTTTGGGGGGAGGGCATCACTGCCCTCAGGTGGTGGGAGTAGGAGGCCCAGTCTTTGCTCCATGGAGCTGGAATCGAACCTCCATCCCAGTGGGCCGCAGTCCTGCGCACAACCACTACGCCACCCGGGCTCAGCCCAATTGCCCAAATTATTGTCTGGCTATGTGAGTACTCAATTTACTCCTTTGATGAAGTCTTTTGATACATATAGGTATCTTATTTTTAGTCTGTCCCATTCATCTATTCTATTTCCCACTGTGTGTTTCCTTCCATATATTAACATTTATTGTGATATTTTTTTTTATGTTTGTTTTTTTGTTTTTGTTTTTGGGGGCATCACTGCCCTCTGGTGGTGGGAGTAGGAGGCCCAGCCTTTGCTCCGTGGAGCAGGAATAGAACCTCCATCCCAGTGGGCCGCAGTCCCGCGCACAACCACTACGCCACTGGGGCTCAGTCCTAGCTAATATCCTTATACCCTGCAATAGAACCCCTAAGTTTATCCCTAATTATTCATTGACAGTCCTCATGCCTTTGGGATTTACTTTCAGACCTTGAACACATCTTCAGTTCATTTTTTTAATACGTGGTGAGATATGAGTCTTGTTTCATCCTTCTGCCAATGAAGAGCCAATTTTGCCATTTGTTAAAGAGATTATCTCTTTACCATCTAGTGTTTTTTCCCCTTTACCAAAGATCAGTTATTTGTAGGTAGATGGACCTATTTTTAGGTTATTTAGTTTGTTCTATTGGTCTATGTATGTATCATTGTATCATTCATGTAGGTTTCTTTTGGTTCTTGTACAAATCTTTTTTTAGTTTTAGCTTTTATGTGCAAGTCTTTTTTTTCTCTGACATATTTATTTCTAAGCCTTTATCTTTTGTGTGGCAATTTTAAATGGTATTGTTTTCTTGATATCCTTTTCAGATCTCTCTTCTCTAGTGTTAACATACTTAATTTCATTCAATTTTTGTATGCTAATCTTCCATCATTCCACATTTTTGACACATTCTATTGTTTTCAGCATTTGTGTGTGTGTGTGTGTGAATTTTGGGGGGGTTCCTCATTATCATATCATCTATAAATAATGAGAATTTCAATTCTTTTCTAATCTGAATTCCACTGATTTTTTTCTGTTACTTAATGGTTCTTGCTAAGAGATCCAGCATAATTTTGAATGAGTGTTGTAAAGTGTATCCTTATTTGGTTCTCATTTACAAAAGGAGTACTTTCAGTTTCTCCCTATAGAGTTAGATACTGTCAGTGGTTTTCTATATATGACCTTTATTGTATTGAGAATTCTCCTTTGTATTTTTAGTTTTGTCAAGTTTTTTTTAATATGGAATGGGTGTTGGATATTGTCAGATATCTTTCCTGCACTGATTAATGTGAACATGTGGTTATCTTTTATTTATAAGGTGTACATTGATTGATTTTGTAATGTTGAATCATCCTGTGTTAATCTGAGTTTACTAGAGAAGCAAATCCAGAGAGACTTATATGTGTATAATAAAGGGCTTTATATAAAAGAATAATTGTAAATTAAGAGAACATCTCAGACCAGTCCAGATCAAGGCCTTAAGTGTGATATTACCCCATATATCGATGTTAGTCCATAGAATTCCTCTTCAGGTTCACAAAAAACACACAATGATGCCAATTATAGAAAGACCACAGGCCAGTGGGTGGAAAGTCTCATGGATCCAGTGGCAGTGTAAGCATCTCAGCACTGGCGTGGGTCTCCATGTGGCTCCTCCAGCTCCAGGACTCTAAGGTAGCTCTATATGTCTCACCAACAGGAATATCTCACAGGGAGAGAGCGTGTATCTGACCTCCAATGAGCTATTCATCTCCCTATGTGCTTCCCAAATGAGATCATCAAGCTGTGACCTGATTGACAGGCTAGTTTACACCCCTCTGCAAGTTGACAGGAGATTTTGTAACTGCCACATAGGCTTACCTGCCTGGTATAAATCCTGTTTGATCATGATGAATTTTATTTTTTTAATTATTGTATTACATGGGTCTGAATTTTAATGAGAATTTTTGTATCTGTGTTCATGAGGAAGGCTGATCTAATGTGTTGGCCTGGTTTTGATATCAGGGTTATGCTCAGTTCATAAAATGAATTTTGGAGTTTCCTGTTATCTCTATAATGTGGAGCAGTTTGTGACAAAAAGGTATCAGTTCTTTTCTTGCTTCATGGTAGAATTTCTTACTGGTGCCATCTTGACTTGAACTTTTGTTGTTGGAAGTATTTTGATAATTTGATCTATCTCTTCTTTTGTTATTGGTTTATTGAGTATTTCTATGTCAGTATGTGTTAATTTGGGTAGATAGTTTTCTTCTAGCTAATTTTCCAAATTACCTGGATTTTCAAATTTGTTGGAGTACAGTTTTTTTTTCCAGTGAATTGTTCATATTTTTTAAACTTCATTAAGTTCTGTTGTGATGTCAACTCTTTCTTCTCATTTTTTTCTTATGTTCTTGCATCTGTTTTTCTTTTCCTGTGTGAAGTTTGCTGGTGCCTTGTTAATTTTAAAAATACTTCCAAAGAATCAACTTCTATAATTGATTTTTTTCTATTGCTTTTTGGTATTCCAATTTGGTATCTGACTTCTCAGGGAGTGTGTGAGATGTTTGCTAAGCAATTTTGTTCCCTTTTCCTCTCATTCTGCCCACATTCACTATCACGGGGGTATGGAAATATTGATTCACTTAGATTTGAATGTGTCCTTCAAGTTTCCAAAGTTGTGGGCAAATCCCTCTAAATAGTCCCTTGATGATTGCAGAGGGGATCCTCCTGAGTGTTTGCTTAGGGGGTTCTCATGACTAAAAGTTGGTTTGTTCTTTCTTTTCTGTCTTTTCATGACTTTTTGTCTTCTTCATTTAACCCATATACTTGTGGTTATAGTTCCATTTTTACTTTTTCGTTCATATTAATGGACATTATCAATAGGTGTCATCGAGTTGGTTCTGACTCATGGAGACCAGATATAAAACAGAAGGAAACATTAGCTGGTCCTGTTCTGCCCTCTTTCTTATATTTGAACCTATACATGCAACTTCTGTGTCAATCCATACTGTTGAATATCCCCCACCTCCTCTTTTTTTCTACTGTCATTCCACTTAGCTAAGCATGATGTGTTTCTTCAGGCACTGGCCTCTCCTGGCATCATGACCAAAGTATATGAGAAGAAATTTCACTGTCCTTGTCACCAAGAAGTATACAGATGGTACTTCTTCCAAGACAGATCTCTTAGTTCTTTGGGCGGCCAATATTTCTTGCAAACATCATGATCCAAGTGTGTCAATTACTCTTCTCCCTTCCTCCTTCAGTGTCCATCTTTTACAAACTTATAAGAATATTTCAAATACTACGGCTTGGGTCAAGCATACCTTAGTCCACAAAGTAGCATTCTGGATTTCAGCACTTTTAATAAGTCTTGCATAGCAA
Organism: Nesogale talazaci; assembly: GCA_004026705.1. Lineage (NCBI taxonomy): Eukaryota > Metazoa > Chordata > Mammalia > Afrosoricida > Tenrecidae > Nesogale > Nesogale talazaci. Next base: position 27,746 of record PVJH01022676.1, read on the forward strand.
ATTTATGCAATGCAACATGTCGTTTAAGCTCTTCACTGCTGCTTCCATTTATTATCTAAAGAAGTTATATAAAACTCTTTAGAATATAAATCTTTTTCTCCTTTTATCATAATGCTGCTTATTGGTCCAGTTGTGACGACATGAGTTTTTATTGCACTGACTTGGAATTCATACCAAAAGCCACAAACTTTCATTTTCATCAGCAAATTGCTCAAGTTTTCTTCACTATCTTCAAGCAAATTATGTTTTCTGGATATCACAGGTTTATAATAAACCTTCAAACTCAATACAAAATTCTTCTTTATAAAATTCAGCTTCTCTGATTATTTGTTCAGCATAGATATTGAATAAACCTAGTGCTAGGGTACAGCCTTGGGACACACCTTTTGTAATTTTAAACCATGCAGTGTACCCTTATTCTGTTTGCAGAAATGCCTCTTGATCCATTTACAAATTACATATCAGCACAATAAAGTGTCTGAAATTCCCATTCTTCCCAAGATTAGCCATAGTTTGTTATGATCTGCACAGTTAAATGCCTTAGCATTGTCAGTAAAACACAAGTAAATATTTTTTCTAGTATTTTCTGTTTTCAGCCAAGGTCCATCTGACATTGGCAATGCTTTCATACCACTGATAATGCTAAGGAGAAGTACAAATGCAAAATGCATTTTTTTCAAATCTATTTATTAAAATTTTTTTGTTTTACAAACAACCTTATCACCTTCAAAATACTCTCCATTACTTAACACATTTGTCAAATCCATGATTCTATTCTCAGAAACAGTTTTTAAACTCATCTATTTGGATGGCTGAGAGCACTTCCCTAGTTTTCCTTTTCTTCACCTCTTTTATGTTGTCAGATCACTGTCTTTTCATGTCCCTCTGCACTCGCAGAAACATAAAAGTCCCAGGGAGCAAAGTCAGGTGCATAATGTGAATGGGGCAAGAGAAGCATGCTGTTTTTTTTATCTTTTTGCCAAAAAGTGGGCTCACTGAGAGGACTACTTGAGCAGATGAAGTGTGATATTCGAAAAAACAGTACTCTGCCACATATCAGGTCTTTTTTTGCCACGTACGGTTACGCAATCTTTTCCGAATCTCTAAATAGAAAGTTTGATCAACAGTCTGATCTGGTGGTACTATCCTCCTCATATTTAAAAAAAAATGAGCACGGTCTTGATCTTTGGTTTCATTTGATGAATTTTGGGAGGAGTAGGTGAAAATGGTGTCTTCCATGGGCTTGATTGATTTTGCTTTCAGGTCGTAAGAATGGCACCATGTCTCAACAGTAATGATCTTGGAGTGCTGGGGGGTGGGGGTGGGGTGAGGGAAGAATGGGTCACATTGGAGCCACCAATGTGCTATCCGCCCCCACCCCCACCCCAGCCCCACACATACAGTGGAGTGTCTCTGGTTGTGGCTTAGGTGATATTCCTGTGCTTGCCGTCTGGTGGCCATATTCCTCTGTCCCTCTCCCACTAGGCTTTCTTAAACCAATCCTACAAATTCTTCATGACAATCACATTCATATGCTGTACGTGTGGTTCTTAAATAACTGAAGTGTCTTTGAGGGGTTTTTTTGCTTTAATTAAACCAAACCCCAATCTACTGCCCTGAAGTGAATTTTGGCTCACAGTGACCCTCTGAACAGATTAGAACTTTTCCTTTAAGTTTCTGAAACAAAAGCAGGAAGGCTCATCTTTCTCTCTGAGGACGACTGGTAGCATCAGAGTCTCACCTTGCGGTTAGCAGCCCAGATTGTGTCCAACTAAGCCAGCGCAGCTCTTTTGCCTGAATTAAATAAAGGCTAAATAACAGCTGTGGGTCCTCATTTCAACATACCCACATAGTCTTTGAAACACAGTTAGGGATATATCTAGTCCACACTCCAGCGTTTCCTGTATCAAGCAAGCATACACAAAGAACAAAACATGAAGAGTCATAGTGTTCCCCACAAAGAGGACAGAGAGAGAAAGAGATCTGCTACAGCTGGCACTCTGAATTCAGACTCTCAGTTCCCTAAATTTCAAAACATATATTTATGGTCATTAAAGTCACCCATTTGTGGTACTTCTCTTATAATAGCTTTAAGCAGTAAGCTAAGAATCTTACATCCCATCTAATCAGAATCAAGATTTCTTATTACAAAAGTAAAAATACTTGATCTCCTGTGTCAACTCCAGAAACGAAGCATGATTTCCCCACATAGTAGAGACTTGCCACATTTTTCTGTAGTGCAGTTCAGATGAAAAGAAAGTAGATAAAAATCTACTGAAAGCTTAAAGTACACACTGCATTTCAAAGATTTAATTGAAAAGTCATAGAAAATCATTTACAATTGTTTTGGAGTTGATTACATACTGAAATGATAATGCTTTGTTGAATAAAATATAAAAACAAAATTCATTGTATTTTTTTAACTTTTGAAACGTGGCTACTAGAAAAATTTTCATTGGATATGGCACTTCTATTGGATTGTTCTGAAGTGAACACATCATGATAATCTCATGTCCCATGATGAGTGATCAATATATTAGTAGTTATACGATCCAGTACTACTTCTGGTATTAGACAGAGTCTTGTGTAAAACACCTAGGAAAGTGTTGAATTTCTTGTTAGGAATAGTCTATGATTGAAGGTCTTCATCTCTTAACCTTTATTTCTTCCTTTTACCTGAAAAGCAAAGGAGATACTCTGAAATACAGCAGCCTTTTGATGACAGCAAAGCAACAGTCAATCAACAAATTTAAGGAACTCAGTGTGAAAGATATATGGACATTGATTTGGGGGATGATATTGTAGGGCACTATCCCTGGACTGCTTTCCTTGATTTTTTTAAGACTCTATTTGTTCAGGTTTCTAAATTTGGGATTTTTGTCACATACAGATCAATGCAGTCTGAAGGACAGAATGCCATTACTTATTTCTCCAGTAATACTTTTCCTCCTTTGTGCCTAACCTGTCCTGGACTGTGATTTAAAGAATGCACATCGTTTCTTCTAGCAGTAGAGAGATTATTCAAGTTTAGCTTTACTTTTCCAGCCTATGACTAATAGATTCTGCATTCCTTTCTTTCAATATGTAAAATACTAGGACTTCCTGAAAAAAGTTTCCATCTTTAGGAGGATAGCTAGTACAGTCACAAATGCTGCAAGTAGAAACCTCTGACAGCTTAGAGCTATTCTCTTCTCCATACAATTTCCACAATCAAGTCAAAAAGCTCAAGTCTAGGCATGTTAGACCAGCTTGGCTAGAGAAACAAATTCATTGACACTCAAGTGTGTGCGAGAGAGAGAGCTTTATAACAAACAATCACTTTGTATTAAGAAAACATCTCAGTCCAGTCTATATCATATCCATAATAAGGCCAATATTATCCCATATGTCTGATACTAGTGAATAAATTCCTCTTTGTCTCCCATTGTACATGCAATGATGCAAAATGCACGGAGATCACACAATGGTGGGTGGAAAGTCCTGTGAATTCAATGGTGGTGGATGTGTCTCCAGGGTAATGCCTGCCATCACTATGGCTCATGTACCTTTCAACAGGAAGGTGAAGGAGAGAGAGGGAGAGAGAGAGAGGGAGAGGGAGAGGGAGAGAGAGAGAGAGAGAGAGAGAGAGAGAGAGAGAGAGAGAGAGAGAAGCACCTGCCTCTTCTGATAGCAGAATCAAGAGACAGGAAGCTCCCAGAATTGTCATGAGAAGGATACATGAGAAGGTCACACTATAGAAGAGGGATCATCAAGCTATGACCTGATTGACAGGCTGGACTCCACTCCTTCATTATTTTATCAGGTTGACATGAAGTTGTGTAACTACCACAGTAGGCTATGATATTCTTTTCCCACTGGGAGTGGTCCATGATCAGTGAAAAAATAATAAGAATTACAAACTTTTTGCTAGGTGATCTAGCTCTGTGTTGCTTTATTAATAGTGAGTAGTAGAATTATTAAAGGCAATTGGAGGGTAGAAGTATAGCTGGCCTTTACCATAGGAGTTGGTCTTGGGTGAATCTTAAGATTGATTTTTCTTCCTCCTTATGATTTCAGAAGAAGTCAGGCATTGCCACATCCTTTTTACAGGTACTAGCATGCTTCAATTTGGATTGGATTTGTGGGATCAGTCAGAAACTAGATCACTGTATGGTAGAGACCAAACCTTGCCAAATCACCCTTTATTCTGTTCTATTTATCTTTTCTCATTCCTGAGGGTACTCTCTAATACACTCTCCAAGTCACTTGCACAAGAGCTCATTTCAAGTTCTAATTTTAGGAAAATTTTTGGTGGAAAAAAATGCTTCTATAGGTAGTCTTTTAATGTATGAGGAAAAGTTATAAGGGTAATCAATGACAGCATATCAATACTTTGACAGACTATCTGATCATTTCCTATTATTTAAATTACACAATGTATCAAAACCTTGGTATTTTCTTTTGGAAAACTCAAAAGTTATTCTTTCGTTATGTGAAGAGAGACGTTATTCTGCTATGTATAAAATTGAATGCCAAATTCCACCTCAACTTACACAGTGCTTAATCTCTCATTTAGACATTCAAACCACCTAGAAGTAGACTGATTTTACAGCTATCCTGCTGAATATTGTCAAGGAACCATAGATGGATAAGTGGTTTGGGATTGTCATAAAATTGATTTGGTTCTCAACAGGGCATGCAATAACAAGGAAAGTTCTCTGTAATTTCAGCCAGGTGCCCAGAGGAAATTAATATGTAGATATTGAAAGCACTATACTCTTAATACGAGAGAGGCAGAGCATTTGGGCAGTGAAGTGACTTGTACAAGACATTCTAATTAGGGAATGAGAGAAGGAAATGAAGATGCTCCCCCAAGGATCTGACTGAAGGGAGAATTTTCCATTCATTGGCTTGGAGTATTGTAGTTTATCAGCCAAGGGAGAACTATGGATGTAGACTGGGTTTAAATATTTTGTGTCAAGTTATCTACATTCTCTTTTCTTTATATTGTCTGCATTGCATGGAAATGTTTACAATATATGGAGAAAATAGGTTGCAGATTTTAAATGCTTTGGAAAAATAAATCCCATATATACAGAGGGTAGGACAATACAATTTCAGTTATCAATATTGTCAGAATGTTGCTGCGAGTTAGTTTTATGTAGATATTATCAAACAGATACCATGAAGTAACTATTGTGAAGTATTTTAATGATTTATCATTTACTTGAAAACCTGCTGACAATTTAAATTCATTCAACGGATATTTTTAAATACCTACACCTAAATGTAGACTTACATGGAATCTTACAATCTACAAAGGCATAAAAAAACTACAAATAAAGATATAGACCAAGTAATAAAGAACTGTGTGATAAAAACTATACATATTAGGATTAAAAGGGGGAATTTTTTTCTAGGACAACTGAACAAATGAGAGCTATCTAAAACTCTTGTCAGCTTCCATATCTTTATCATTAAATAGTCATGTCATAAGTAGAGACACATAGGTCATGATTTTTGTGAGTTAATCTTTTTACACACAAAAGTAATTTATTCTAATAACATTAAGCACCAGAAAATTTCATAGTGTCTTTAAAAGTCCACAAGAAACTTTTTGGAAAATATTTGGCATTTCAGGAAATGACTCCTTAAATGGGAAATATTTCCTCAAAATCTCTGGAGATGGTATCTCAGAAGAAAAAATCCTGATGACAAAGCCTTTATTTAATTAAATAAATTAAACAGCTTTTGAAAATAAAGACTCTCCTTATAGGGAGCTAACATTTTAGGCTTACAGATTTTCAAAAGTAATTGAAAATAAAAAGGAAAAAAAAACTTTAAAAGCATGCATCTCTGGTTCCTAAGTACAGCGACAATGAGAACAAGATAACTAATGAGTTTAAAGATCTTCTGCACTAACACATTTGACCCTCTTTTCAAATTGAAAAGAAGGCTATAGCTTGAGTGAGAAAATACATTGGAGCTCAACTAGATAAAAAATAGGACAGTGTTTATTGTCTTCTGTTTAGATTCTGAAGTAGGTTTTAGAAGTTTATTTCTTTGTTATGCATTTTTCTTATTAAAAGATCATATTGAGGGCTCTTGCAGCTCTTATAACAAACAACCCATCAGTTGTATTGAGGGCTCTTGCAGCTCTTATAACAAACAACCCATCAGTTGTATCAAGCATATTTGTACATATTTTGCTGTCATTATCTTGACATTTACTTTCTATTTGATCTTTGTTATCAGCTCCTCTTTTTCCCTCCTTCTCTCCCCATTTCGAGCCTCATGAACCCTTGATAAAATGTAAAGTATTATTTCTTATCTTCCATGGACCGCTGTCTCCATTCCCCTGTGGTTTCTGTGTTTCTCCCCTGGAGTGGGGAGAATGTGTGATTATATGTCATCATCGCAATCTGTTCCCCTTTCCTCCCCTCCTCTTTCCACCTTCGTGCTACCCTTCTGGAATCAGTACTCTTATTCCCGTTCCTGGATGCCATGTGTTGTGATCTCGTATCTCTTAGATGTACCTGTACACAAACTCCAGTCTAGCCCATAGTGAAAGGCAATATTGGGGTTATAATAGTGGAGGGTGAGGAAGCTCCAAGGAACCAGCAGAGTATTGCTTTATCAGTGCTTTATTGCACCTTGATTGACACATATCTTCCCTGTTACCCTTTTGTAATGGGGTGGTGGTTGTGTGTCCCATTGTCGACAGATGAGCTTTGGGTTTGTGTCCCAACCCGTCTCTTTCTCAACAATATGATTTTTGATTTGTTCACTTATTTGTTTGGGGTCTTCTGATGTCCGTTGCCTGATTCCAGCATCACCTCTTGATCCACAGACTGGTGTGTTTCTTCCATGTGGGCTTGTTGCTTCTCTGCCAGATGGCCACTTGTTTAACTTCAAATCTTTAAGAACCCAGACGATACATCTTTTATATCTGGCCGCCATCTGCTTTCTTCACCACATTTTTTGTGTACCCATTTTGTCTTCAGCGTCTGTGCCTGGACTCTGAGCATCACAGAATGCCAGGTTATTAGGATGAAGTGTTGTTGCTTTCAAGGAGGGAATGAGCAAACATCCAAAGTTTGTCCACTATCCCAGTGTATTGCCATATATATATATTATATATACATACACACACACATAGGTCAATGGCCTTTATTTTTATAAACTAATGTATTTACATGTCTGTACCCATACATATACCTTTATTTATGGTTTTTCTTCCTAGATCATTCCTTTGTTTCCTCTTACCTTCCTCCTGCCCCACCATCACCCTTGCCTTACTTCTACTCCTTAATCATTTCTTTTAATTAGATTGAAGAGGTGGGGAAGGGAGCAGTGAGCAAACAATGCTATAGACAAGGGAACATCCTGGGAATTAAAATCAACAAGAAGAGGGATTGTTGATTATGTATTTTTTATGAGCAATAGTTTTCAACACAGAAATGAATAAGAATGGTCTTAATATTTTATGCTAAGGACTGTATATGCCAGGGAGTTAGTCATCAACTTTTTATAGTACATAGATGCATCAGATACGGTGCTAGATGTTATGTATGTGGAGATGAATAAGATTTAATATATGAAACTTTTAATCTGGTTAAGGTATATACTGCTATTACCAATATCAATAACAGCAAGTGATATGGGGAGTGGGTGAAGCAAGTAATACTCTTTAAATTCTCTGCTAAGCACGTATAAAATATTGATAAGATAGAGTGGATCTATACTCATCCTACAAGAGTAAACAGAAGGCCGCCCCCAAAGTTAAATAACTTCCCTCAATGTCTCCTGTGGAAGCTAAAATTATAATCATCATATTAGTCTATCTTTTGTAGTTTATTATTTAAGAAACATGTCAGAATCCATTATTGCAACTCCAGGAGGATACGTAAGAAACCCTGTTTTCAGTTGGTACAAAAGAAATAGATTTTGTTAGAACTCTTCAACATTAGTACAGTTTTAGGTGATGCTTGGTGATGACTGGTGGGGGCAATGAGAATAGTACTGTCGTGTTACAGCAATGTGATATGTTACAGACGTGTGAAATGCTACATAGATAGAGATAAAAAGGCAAGAAATGAGGCTGGAAATTAGACAATATCTCAACAGATCTTGGATCTCTGTTCAGGTGTTTGCCACGCATTTTGAAATTATTAGGAAGGTGATAAATTAGGTCAAGTCCCACAGAAAAAGACTGCAAGATGAAGATTCAGTTGCAAATAGTTAATTAATAAGAAAATGCTCCCAGGGAAAAATTGGGTGGGGAAAGAAGGACAGGGGTGAGGAAAAAAAAAAGGATAGGATAAGAAACAAAGTCCAACAAGGGTGATTTTTAAAGCAGAGTTTCACCCAAATCCGTGGGGGATCTCTGGAGCACTAATTGTTCCCAGAGCACATTTTCATATTCTCAAACCCATCAGCTATTGATTACTCGAGGAACTTTCTTAATATGGGCTAAGGACCATCAGTAGACAAAAGGTGGAACTTGGGGAAAAACCCATTGTTTAT
>PVJH01022677.1:0-36168 GCA_004026705.1 Nesogale talazaci
TTCCAAGAACTGGAGCTTGACAAGCCAGGTGCAATATCCAGACCCAGGAAAAGGCAAGCAAGGTTTTCTGTAGCAGAGCACACACCCGAGGAGATCTCATCCTGGGGAATTGCTTGGTCTTGGCTGCCCACCCATGACAATGCTGACCCAAGGTGACCCAAAATGTTGACTATTACAAAATCACTGGCAATTTTCTCTTTGCTCTTCACCCCCACCCCACTCTTTCATGAAATGGATGGCAAATACTTGACTGCTGTAGAGCATGCATTTGTTTTTCAGATCCAAGCTTTCCTAAAACAATTCCTACTGCTAATAATTATCTGACATTCACACAGTAGTCCCAACTGTGATCTTAGAAGCGCTGGTGGTGTGGTGGTTAAGCTTTGGGCAGTTGGCAACAGGGTTAGCAGCTGGAAATCATCAGTTGCTCTATGGGGGAAAGACGAGGCCTTCCACTCCCAAAAGACTTGCAGGCTCAGAAACCCACAGAGGGAGTTCTACCCTGTCCTATGGGGTTGGCACGAATTAGAATTGATTCAATGGTAGTGAGTTGGTTTGATTTTATAGTGGTCTAAAATCCTCATCTGTTATTCAAAAATCTTTTTACTTGAATCCTAGAACTATAGACCAATTAGAGGAGTTTTATTTTACCCCCATTTGAGATAGAGACATGAATGACTGGTGATCTTATTAAACATGTTTAAAGAATTTAGGGATTGTGCCATAAGAGAATTCATTCAACCACCTTGATTAGTCTCTGTATGTCATAATTCTTTATTTATTCTGTCCACCTATGCTATTCCAGACTTCTGAGTTATAGACAAAGGATAATAAACCAGCAAGTTTTATGTTATTTAAACAGTGTAGGATACAAGAAAGAAACAATGGACTGCTCTCGGGTCATATGCAGGCACCCTCGTTGCCCTCTGAAGGTCTCCAGTGAACTAAAGCTCATAAAATCCAGATACACTGGGGCATCAGGCCCCCTCTCTAATAAGGAATGGGGTCATCACAAAAAGAAACAGAACTGTCAGTTGGATTCATCTCCCACTAGACATTGCGTCTAACAAGCATGTTCTAGCTTCTTGGGGGCAGCATCAGGCTCTGACTCGGCTCGTGGAGAGAACACCTGGGATTCTTTAGCCGTGCCACGTGTTGAGAACAGCCCCAAAATAGGCTTACTAAGACTTCCAAGATGGATTGCTAGACTTTGTGAGTCACCTCTGAAAGCCAAAGCTCTCTTCCTTGAGGTTTTTGCTTGCATCATGAGGATAAGGAATTTCAGCAAAACTAACCACAATTATTTGTGGCTAATCTTAGCAAATATAAAAGCATGCATTTTTCTCTCTCTAGCCCATGCACACACAAAGACAAAAAGGCCGTAGGTTTGATAAGTGCTTCACAACCCCTTTTCTCAACAAAATGCTCCTAAGTAAAAGCATTTAATATGCCTGATATTCTATGTAAAATGAAAACTATTTCTCAAATCAGCATAGTTTTCTAAGTGTATATTGATATAAAATGATATAGTGAAAATAATAACATCTGGGTTATTAAGGACGTAGATCTTATATTTGGTCTTCACAACAGCGAGGTAGATAGAGCTCTGGAAGGATCCACAGGTTGGTTGATATTTTGATAGATCTAAAGCAAGAAACAAACTGCTCTGTACAGAATATGTGTAACCAAAATGAAGTTTTGGGAAAAGGCTAGTCTCCACCAAGGTGAACTCTAGTCCTCACACCCTTTCTCATGTTGTACGGTTAAAGAGACATACTTATGCTAAGAATTCTGTGTACTTTGGTATAGACTACACCCACCGTAACAAGGTGGGCGCGAGAACCTGAGAATAACTAGCAAGCAGGAAAGGGTAATGAAATACAAGGACCTAGGACTGAGCCCCATGGCATAGTGGTTGTGTGCGACCCTGCAGCCTACCGGGTTGGTGGTTCAAATCTAGCAACAGCTCTCCAGGAGTAAGGCTGGACCTCTTACTCCCACCAGAGGGCAGTGATTCCCTCCAGAAATATAATGACCTCATAAACATGCATTTCTGGATCCTTGAAATCTAGGGTACCTCCTATTCAGAAGAGAACCACATTGGCTACCAGCCTGTCTCAGACTGACCCAATTTGTGGTCAAATCCTTGGACTCTATTAACCTAAAATGTTTACTGTCCATGTACTCTGGCAAATGAGAGCAAAGGAAAAGTGAGGGGAAACGACAAGAGAGTGAGAGAGAACAGTGAGTAAACAGTAAACTAGCAAGGAAAGAAATGAATGACCAGAAAATAGTGATATTGGTACAGTATCATTCAGTATCATACAGTATCTCTTCCAATTCCAAAGGATAGACAGGGAAAAACATTGTGGGTAAATTAAACAATTGCCTCTTACTTACTTAGGGTACCCCATGATTCATGGTAGAACCCAACAAAAGTAAATAAAGATAAACAATGAGGGAGACAATTTTCACTGGTAGTTTCAATTTACTTTAAAAATCTAAGTACATTTTTGTTCAGAGCTTAAAGTGTTTAGGATAAGTTCATGGGATTACCAACTTTAATGCCTCACATTCATGTCCAGATGTTAAATGATGACCCACATTTCTAGCACCCCATTAGCCAGTGTTCTCAAATCACTTTAGCAAAATCAGGCCTCACAAACTTTTAGGAGGACCAAATATTATTACACCTTTAGTTTGCAGATGGAAGAAAATTAAGACTCCAATAAGTGAAACCAGTTGTCTAAGATTGCATTGTGTCTGCTGAGGTTGAGTTAAGATGCAAATCACATGATTCTGTTCACATGCACTATCTTATACATCATCTTACATTCTACCCAAAGTTATTGGTTTTCACACGAGGCAATGCTGTAATTTTAGGAACTTCTAAAGAGTGCACAAATTCATTTGGACTGCATGTGATTCTCATCGGAAACAAAATCATTATTGTTTAGTTTTGTCAGTTCCCAAACAGTGCAAGTTTGACCAGAAATTTAATTACCCAGGAGCAAGCTGCCTAAATAATAGCTGGAAATGGAGTCATTTAATAAAAATTAATTTACAGTTGGATGAATCCAACCTGGGTGTCTGACCTCTTTTAAAGGTGAACATTTTCCTAAAATTTGAAAGGTGCAAGGGGCAGGTGTTGACTTGAAACTCAAATCTCTAAGGAGACTGGGAGGGGACTACCATTTGAAACTTCTGGGGGTAAAAATAGCCAATATTTTCTTTATTACTATGTATTAGTTGATTTATCTCTTTTAATCCTAGTAACTCTATGCAGTAGGAAATGAGATTCCAAAATTCTCAAAGCTACCAAATGGAAAACTGGGATTAGAGTCTGTCAGCATTATACAAAAACCCTCTTAGCCATTAAGGTGAACTGCTTCTTATCAGGAATTAATCTTATCCCAGCAGTGGTAGTCATAGAGGAGCCTCTTCAGTGTTGGAAACTGAAATGACAAAGAATTCTTTATTCATTGCAATTCTAGAGGTGTTGTCACTGGTATAAATAAGAATCATTTGTAGAGCCTCTAACTTGCCAGACCCTACTCTAGACCTATTCAATCAGAATTTCTGGACCTGGGCCAGGAAGTTATATTTTTATTTGAACTATGATTTTGATGTAGGTGACTCTGGATCACACAAGTATTCCCCTAGGGCAGCAACTTCAAAAATTCCAAAAAAAAATTTATTATTATTTTTTTTTTACCATAACTCAGCATTGAAACAACCAATTGTCTGCCACTTTGTCATACCGTGGTGACTTGTTGTGATTCTGGAAGCTTTCCCACTAGTATTCCAAGTACCATCAGGATATCTCCTAGTGAACAGGTTTCGGTGGAGCTTCCATATTATAACAGGTTAGGAAGAGATAATATGTGTCTGCTTCTAAGTATAGTCAGATATAATGCCAGCAGATGAGCCCCTCAGGTTGGAGAGCATTCAAAATATGACTGGAGAGGCATTTCCTCCTTAAAGTGAGTGGACTTTAATGACATAGATGGAGGAAAGCTTTTGACACTTTCATTTGATGATGGGCCATGACTCAAAATGAAAAGAAATAGCTGCAAACATCCATTAATAATCAGAATATAGATATGTGAATTAAGAAAATTGGAAATCATCAAAAATTAAATGGAACACATAAAGATCAATATCCTAGGCATTAGGGAGCAGACTAGACTTGTATTCTACATTTTGAATGTTTTCTTCAGGTATTTATGCTTGATATACTGAATGTGCTCTTCCTTTTAGGTTTCATGACTTCACATTTTTGCATATCTCATAATACTTTATTTTGTCTCCTCAAACTATGATGCATTTTTTTCTATTAAGTTTATTTGCTTCATCATTTTTCCCCCAATTGTCTAACTTCTCTATGTTCAATAGCAGGCTTTAGACTCTCTTCTGACACCCACTTTGGTCTTTTTCTTTATTTCTTTCATTTTTTTGTTCATTTCAGGGCATTTCTTTGTTTTGGTGTATGATCCTTTTGAGGACAACTCATAACTTCTCTGCTCTTCAATTATTAGATGTTAGGGCATCAAATCTGTTTTTGAGATGGTGTCTACATTTAAATGGTATATTTCAAGGTCATATTTTGGCCTTGATTAACATGCTTTAGTTTTCTTCAGTCTGAACTTACACCTGAGCAATTGAGATGTATTCCACAGTTGGCCCCCGGCCTAATAGTGGCTGATGATATTAAGCTTCTCCATCATCTCTTTCCACAGTTGTAGCCAATTTGATTTCTTTGTATGCCATCTGGTATACAAGAAGGTGTATAATTACTGCTTCCGTTGTTGAAAAATGGTACCAAAACTCTATTACATGATTGTCAGCTACATTTCTTTCCCCAAAGCCATATTTTCCAATTAATGGTCCTTTCTCTTTGTTTCCAATTTTCACAGTGCAACTGCCAATAATTATTATTGCCTGTTGACTTAATCAATTCCAGACAGAAGAAGTTGATAGAATTCTTCATGCTCACTAACTTCAGTGATTGGTGTATCAATTTGAATGAGAAATATTAACTGGATTTCCTTGCAGTCATATAGGTACTACCCTATCCTAGACAGCATTTCTTAATAGATCTTGAATATGGCACCATTCTTCTTGGATTTTCCATTGCCAGCATGATAAACTTACACCGTCAGGCTCAAAATGTCGAATACAACAGAGCAGCAAGTGGAACAAAATAGCCAAGTCCCTGAGGAATCCTGAAAATAGATTTCTGACTCAGGGACAGAGCTTGGCACCACATCAGACCCAATTAGAACACACTCATAAGGGTGAGCAGACAGACATTACCATTGTTGGTATTTTCCCCCTTCCACCCTATGTCTTTCTATATAAGATAGGCAGGATGAACAATCCTGAGGAGAAAATGACAGCACCACTGATGTCGAGGGAACTTGGTAGAGGATGGTTAGGGAGGGGGAGTAGGGAGCCAACAATCTAAGGGATGAGGGAACAACAAGAGATCTAAAAATGAGGAGGAGGAGGCCTGGGGGGTGAGGGTAGGGGATGGTTGACCAAGTGCAAGGTATTCAAGAGGAATTACTGAGAGCTGAGTGGAGATTGAGTATGATAGTGAGACAGAAAGAAGGTGAAAGGAAATAGAGGAAAGAAGTAGGGCGAAAAAGCTATTTATAGAGATGTAGCCATTGGCATGTATATATGTATATATATTCATTTGTATTGAAAAGGATAGAGGCCAAAGTGCATATATTTATATGTCAGCTATTAAGATAGCAGACGGACTTGGGGCCTCTACTCAAGGCCTCCCTAAACACAACAAAGCACATCTGTAGACAATTGAACATCACCTTAGAGAAGGCGCACAAGAAAGAGGTGAGCCAGTCAGGATGCATTATAGCATGGATGAAGCATACAACTTTCCTCTAGTTCTATAATGCTTCCTCATCCCTCATTAGGAGGGATGAAGGATCAAGGAATCAATGATTTTCACTTGTCCTGCCACAAAGAGTTTTGCACTGCAGTCTCAGAAACTTGAAGGGGGCAGTTCTATCCCGGTCTATTGAGCTGATATGAGTCAGCTGCGACTTCATGGCAGTGAGTTTGTTTCTTTGGTTACTCTATCACCAGACTTAGCCATGGCAGCCAAAGGATTCCATTTCCATGAAAACAAATTTAATGCCATGGGGTCGCTCTATTTCCACAATGAATTAGTCTCAGATATCAACAGGGGCAGTTCCACCCTGTCCTAGAGGATCATTATAAGTTGAAATTGACTCAAATACACTGAGGTTTTAAAATTCATTAACCAAAAAACCAAACTCATTGCCATCGGAGTTGGTTATAATTCATAATAACACTACAGGTCAAAGCAGAACTGCCTCTATGGTTTTCCAAGATTATAACTTTTTGTGACAGTCGGCAGGTTTGCCTTTCCCTGCTGAGAGATCTTTTTCTTCAACTCCATGGGTCAGGATACAAGCCCCTGATTTGTCTGTGTCGTTCCTATTGACCATGGCAGAAAATTTATTCAGCATTTTCCCTAGGATTTACTCTACCATTTCTGGGTCAAGATGGCTTTTGATGACCATTCCTGTAATAATCATGAATAGCCTTCCAAGTGTCAGCTTGTCATTTATTTTTCTGTTTTTTTTTATCAGGAGAATTTTATCTGTCAGAGAATTTTTGAAGCGACTTCTTATTAAAATTTTGTTAAGATGAAAGCTTTAGTCTTTTGATGCTGCTGAAAAAAGACCTCAGATACCTTCATTTTACAAAATCCTTTACATTTAACTCAGGAAGGAATATATGGTTGCCATTTTCAGGATAATTTTGTTTCATTTTTAAAATCATTTTATTGGGTATTCTAACAGCTCTTGTAACATTTCATACATCAATTGTGTCAAGCATATTTGAATATGTTTCCATCATCATTTCCAAATATTTTCTACCCTTCCACCCTTGTGAATCCTTGATCGATTATATATTGCCATTATTATTTCACTTTTACTCTGTTCATTGTCTCCCTCCACCCACCTTTCTGTTATTCATCCCCTTCAGGGGAGGGGCTACTTTATATCCAACCTTATGATGGACTCCCTCTTTCTTCCCATGCACCCTCCCGACCACTCCCCTACGCTCATGATATTGCTACTCCCCCTACTGTTCCTGACGGGAAGTTATGTAATCATGTACCCACTCCCCATTTTGTGATCTAACGTGGTCATCTTCCATTTTCACAAAATGCCGATTTTGGCATAATGCTCTGGTGTTTGGAACCTAACTGTGGCCATTAGTGAGGGAGTGTATCAAGAAACAGGAAGGGGGAAGCAAGAATTTAATTTCCACTTGAGATTCCCTGTCAGCTGGGCATAGGAGCAAGACTCAGGCGCAGGTAGTTAATTTGCAAAGTAGTCCTAGAAACTTGAAATGAGAGAGTGAGAAGCAGAGAAAGAAACAGAAGCTAGATGAGCTTGCCTTATGTTTGCCTCAGTGCGACTCGATGTGCCTTATCATTTGTAATGTGGGTTATATGGTCAATCTGGGCTTTTAGTGTTTTTTTAGCTGTTAAGTTTGCTCAGTGTTCTATGTCTTAGTAGGAAGTTTGACTACAAAGGAGCTGTTCCTCAGATTACTTCTTGAATCTACATAACATTGGCACGGGACCTTAGTGTGCAGAGAAATGTTGTATCATCTTCAATAATAACATTTATGGGAATCAATTTTTGCTTGATAAAAATATTTTAGAGCTTTTTTTAGCTTTCATTTGATCTGTTCTTTGAGTGCAAAAAGCAAATCAGAAGAATTATATTAATTTATTTAAGATCAATAAGTGATAAATTGGAGAACACACTGATCTCATAATTAAAATGTTAAAAATGACTACGAACTAATACAAAAAGGATTTTAAAATGATTGCATAATTTAATAAGCAAAATTCCAGGAATAAAATAAATCTATAAAATAAAATTTCTTACAATTTCTTCTTTCCTCCCAGAATCATTTCACATTTATTATTGCACCCAAATCTTACATAATCTATAGAAACTGAAGCTTGTCAAAGAGAAATGACTTTCTGAAAGCTCTCCCCACTAGAAACTGAGGGCCAGGAATGAAGAATTCATGTCTCCTGGCTTCAGTTTAGGGGAGAATGGCTTTCAGCTCCCGTCCAAGAGCTGGGTTGCCTAGTAATGGGGAAGATGAATGCTTTTGTGAGGACATCTGAAGCCATCTTAATTTGAGACAAGGGAATTGCGAAGTGGTGTCATAACTAGCCTATGTGATCAAAGATCTTTTTTCCCCCTCATGGCATTTTATTGGGGCTCGTATGTCGCTTGCCACAATCCATACATACATATGTTATGCCAAGCACCTTCTCATACCTGCTGCCATCATCATTCTCAAACGCTCCCCCCTCCCTCACTAGCCCTTGATATTTTATAAATTATAATTATTTTGTCCAGCATCTTCCCTCACCCACTCCTCCGCTGTCGGTCCCCCAGATAGGAGGTTCAGTGTAAATCCTTGTAATCAGCTCCCCCTTCCTACCCCACCTTTTCTCCACCCTTCCAGTATCTCCATTCTCACTATTGAGGGGTTTATCTGTCCTGGGTTCCCTGTATTTTCAGTTCCCATCTCTACCAGTGTACCTCTTCCAGTTCAGCTGGATTTGTAAGGTAGAATTGGAATCATGATAGTTGGGGGCAGGAAGCCTTCAAAAACTAGAGGAAAGTTGTATGTTTCATCGTTATCAAGTTAGAATGATTTGTAACAGAAACTAGTCTTTGGGATAAGTAAAATGAGCTTTAGTGTAGGAGAGATAAAAAAATCATTATTGTGAGTATTAATCAAGTTTTAACTTATTCCTTTTAATTTATCCTTCTCAGTTTCCCTTTTTAAAATGACTAGCTTATAATATACTGTGCAAGTATCACAATTTTTTTATTTTATTCTGTCAAAGTCGGCATGCAGAAGTTGCTTTTAAAAGACTCAAACTATTGTTACTTTAAAATCAAAAAGGGAATTAGATATGAACAGCTACTTCAAAGGTTTATGAAATTTTGGAGCTTTGTAAGCAAGAAGAAAAAATGTTTTAATAATAATTGACAAAATAAAGTAGTAAATCATCAGTCTCATGCCTATATTTGCGTCTTTCTTAGAAAGGTAGCATACTTTTGGTGGAAATCATGATCACAAATTATTAAAAATATTTTAATTTTATAATTGAGTTCCTTCAATAGCATTACATTTTTAATCTTCCAGCTGATCAGAAAGTATCATTTACAAAGCACATTGTCTTCTTTATCTGCAGGCACTGAACAAATGCACATCGAGACCACATAAAGAAAAGAGATGCAAGTATTGGCATGCTTGTTCTAAATGTGGAGCCACTGAAGCTCTGATTATAATTAGAATGTATCCATGGCTAAATGATATTTAAAACCATTTGTTGAATTACTTCCTGAAATACAGGCTTGCCAAATGTTTAAGATCTATTTGAACAAAGGTTTTAATTTATTTTTTTGTGCTCCATCTTCAGACAATCTTCTCCCAAACAACACAGCATACCATTCATTAACTGCTCATGTTTCTATGATCATTAACAACATCTGCTCTTCTAAGTTTATAGTGTTTTCAGCTTGCAATTTTAGGAATATTAGAATTTTAGACATAGAAGGAACTTCTAAAATCAGCTATCTGTGTATAGTGCTGTTCCTATTTCAGAATGAGGTATGTCTGGTGCTAATAAATGCTTAACAACTGTCTCGCCTATTAAATAAGACAAGACAGTCTGATTCAAAGCATGACAGTTTCTGTGGTGCAAATACCTGTACCATGGCTCTTTTCCAACTGCACAATAACTTTACTCCACATGGCATTGTTTACGTGGTATTTCTCACATTTATACAATATTTGTAAATAACTTCAGGACCATAGATCATAGTGAAACGTAGTCCAATAATTAAGAAGTGCTCAGTTTTTAAATATCCATTTCTTTTATCTTTGATATAATTCACTTGATGGTAAATTTATGTGTTTTAATTTTGATTTTGGATGTTAAAAGCAGTTTCATTCATTCCCTGGAATGTTAACACTTAGCTCCTAGGGGCTGCTATAACACATTGCAGTAGAAAACTGAACTAGAAAAGTATTGCTATTGCTGATTTACAGATGAGAAAACTAGGGCTCAAAAGAGCCAAAGAAAATGAATATTTATTGATGACTTGTTAGGGCCCAAGGTGTCCTGTGGACTTTTAATAAATTATAACTGATATAGCCCTCAAAATAATCTAGTGAGACAGCATATATTGTTCCAGCTTTTTGTTCCAGATGCAAAAACGGAACATTTTAAATGTTACAATGCTATTGCGTGGTAAAAATCAATATTAGAACACAAGTTCCTTTACTTCTCATAATTTTATTTTCTTTATTATCCATCTATATTTGTTCTAGTTTTTAGTACTTTCTGCTTTCTTTTCTATTGTTTTTTAATCTGCTTTGGTTTGTTTTCATTAAAAGATGATTTTATTGGAGGACTTTTACAACTTTTATTATAATCCATACATAGATTGCATCAGACATGTTTGAACATATGTTGTCATCCTTCTTTTCTAGACATTTACTTTTTAAAGAAAATCATTTTATTGGGGGCTAATACAACTCTTATCATGATCAATACATATATCTATTGTATGCAGACCACATTTGTACACTTGTTGCCATCATCATTCTTGAAACATCCCCTTTCTACTTAGGCACTTATTATCAGTTCCTCATATTTTCCCTCCCTCCTTCCCCACTCCTCTTCCCTCATGAACCATTAATAATTTATAAATTGTCATTATTTTGTCATATTGTACCCTGTCCGATGTTTCCCTTCACCCACTTCCCTGTTGTTTGTATTTCAGAGAAGAAGTTATATGTAGATCCCTGAAATTGTTTTCCTCTTTCTACTCCACCTTCCCTCCACCCTCCGGGGTATTGGGCTTGAAGGTAAACAAGCGGTCTAGCTCAGAAGCAACAAAGCCCACATGAAAGAAGCACACCAGTCTTTGTAATCATGAGGAGTCAAAGGTATCATGTATTTGGTATCAAGGAACTAAAAATTCTATCATTGTAAATGGGGGTAGTACGGACTGGGGACCCAAAGTCCTTCTGTAGGTAAAGAGACATCCCCTTACAGAAGGGTCCTGGGGAGGAGATGGGCCAGTCAGTGTAGCAATCATAAAACATACAACATTCCTCTAGTTGTTCAATTCTCTCCCCGTCCCCAGCCCCCCCGACCCCCATCATGATCCCAATTCTATCTTACAAATCCTGTTAGACCAAAGGATTTTTGCTGGTACAGGTAGGAACTGGAAACATAGGGACTCCAGGACAGATGATCCCTTCAGGACCAATGGTGAGAGAGGTGAGACCGGAAGGGTATTGTAGAAAGCATTTAAGAACCAGGGAAAGTTGCATATTTCATTGTTGCTACACTGTACCTTGACTGGCTCATCTCCTTCCTTTGACTATTCTGTAAGGTGGTGTCACTTCACCTACCAATAGGTTTTGATTCCCCAATCTGTACTCCCCCTCTTTTATAATGAAATAATTTTTAGTTCTTTGATGCCTGACACCTGATCCCTTCGACACTTGTGGTCACACAGGCTGGTCTGCTTCTTCCATGTGGGCTTTGTTGCTTCTGAGCTAGATGGACACTTGATTACTTTCAAGTCTTTAAAAACCCAGATGCCATATGTTTTGATAGCTAGGCACCATCAGCTTACTTCACCACATTTGCTTATGCACACATTTGTCATCAGTGATCAAATAAGAAAGGTGGACATGCAATGTTATGAATTTTAGTTCTTAGCTGCCTAATAACTGATCCCTTTGACACCTCATGGTCACACAGGCTGGTGTGCTTCTTCCATGTGGGTTATGTTGCTTCTGAACTAGATGGTTGCTTGTTTGCTTTCAGTTCCTTTACTTCTTTGCTTGTTCCCAATCTCTTTTGTCCTTTTGGTTTCTACATAAACTATTAAAATCACTATTACCAAAAAGTGATTTCAAAAGTAACAATATGCAAACAGTGGCTAATATGTAGGTTTTTTTGGTTGTTCTGATTTCAGAAATAAAGAAATCTGTTGGAAATTCTTGACAACTAAGTAGAAACTAAAAATAAGGCTAATTGGGAAGAAAACATGAAGTATATATTGTCAGCATTCTCAATGAATACAATGTGGTTATAGCTATTTACCTTGGAATAGACTTTGGCTCATAATAATCTAATAGGACTATGTACAATGACCCATTAGGATTTTCTGGGTTACTGGGGCAGAAGACCAGGCCTTTTCTGTCTGGCTGATAGGTTTAAACTGATGACCTTTTGATTAGCAGCCAAAATGTGTACCATTGCACCTCCAGGACGCCAGTGGAGGTGCAAAACCACTGCCATTGGGCTGATTCCAAGTCCTATCAACCCAACATAGAGTTTCTGAAGCTGCACTTCTCTAAGGAAGCAGATGGTCTCATCTTCCTCCCCTGGAGAAGCTGGTGGGTTTGAACTTTAGACTGAGATTAGCAGTTCAATGCCTAACCCACAGCTCGACCACAGCAGCTTTATGAGTACAATAATATTAAACGATACAGTGCAATGGATGACCAGAGAGCATAGCACTACTGAACCTATAATAATTACTTTTGGTACTGGTAGGACAGATGGATTAATACAGAGATGAGACAAAAGAGATACCAACAAAGCCAAATTCGCGACCATTGGGTCAATTCCTACTCATAGCAGCCCCATAGCAGAGGACAGAACTGCCCCTGTGAGTTTTCAAAACTGTAACTCTTTCCTGGAGTGGAGAGTCTGCTCTTTCTCCCATAGCGTGCCTGGTGGTGTTAAACAGCTGACCTTGCAGTTAGCAGCCCAACACATAACCACGACACCACCAATAAAACAGTACTAAGATGTTTCCTTTATTTAGCACCTGTAATTCACTATCTTTTCTTATTGTATGTTGCTTTTGGTCAGACATTGCCAACAGCAAAGGGAAATCGACGTAAAACAGGCTAATTTTGGCTACCACTGATAGATAATTGGCAGTGCTTTGATGACTACTATAATGTGATATTCCATAATATGATACAAAAAGTACTAGTATAAATGCTATAAGATAATAAAAGTATTAAATAATAATAAAAGTTTCTGATTATAGCCAAGATTCATTGTAAGAATAATCAAAATAGATTTAGAAATGTAAGATGAAAAAAAAGAAGTGTGTGATCCACTTTTTAGAAGTAACCTTATGATAAGCATACCATTAATTCAATTAAAAATGGTTTTGAAGCAACATAACATGTCTGAAATTTTTCTTTAAATATTACTGGTTTATAAATAAATTTTGGAATATTTTGTATTAAAAACGTATACCAGGTATTGTGTGTTTTACTTCAGAAAAAAACATGATAAAAATGTTTTTCACATCAAAGGAAAAGATGTTGAAGACTATTGTAAGGCAGGGGAATGAGGAGAAGGGTTGGACTACAATAGAAGAAATAAGGGTGGGAAACAAAGAGGAGGAGGAGGAGGAAGAGGAGGAGGAGAAGAAGAAACCACATTTTAAAAACAAACAAAAAAATACACCAAACTCACTGTCATTAAGTCAATTTTGACTCATGGTAGCCTTTTGGGCTGTGGGGAAGGGTTTTTTTTTTTTTGGGGGGGGGGAATCACTGCTCTGCAGTGGTGGGAGTAGGAGGCCCAGCCCCACTGCTGGAATTGAACCTCCCTCCCAGTGGGCCGCAGTCCTGTGCACAACCACTACGCCACCGGGCCTCAGCCCTGGGGGAGGGGTTTTAATTGGACACTTTCATTGCCTTTGATGAGATGGACTATGCAGCTACATGTAGTATATTTTCTGTTTTGTTATTTTTATTCTTATGTGTGGTGGGCATCACTGCCCTCTGGTGGTCGTGGGAGCTACCCAGCCTTGCTGCTGTTGGATTTGAACCACCAAGCTTGTGGGCCACAGTCTGTTTTGTTTTGTTTGAGTTAGATTTTCACAAATAAACGGGAAAGGAATAAAAAAAATCCAGTGCCAATATGCTGCAAATGTGTTTGTATATTATGTGAATTGATGATATGCTTACCATAAGCTTACTTCTAAAAAGTGGATCATACATTTCTAAATCCAAATATGTTTGCACAATACTGGCTTAAGCACCAAAGGGTGTTTTAAATTCTGAAGATAATAGTGAACTTCCTTCATAATTCAGCTTATTCTTTCAGAATTATATGACAGGAACAGATATTTTGGAGAAATAGCAAATTTAAACAGATATTTCCCTGTCTTTTGCCCCTGTCTTTCTTCAAGTAGCAGAGGGAGAAAATGATCGTGGAAGTGACTCGCAGGGTTGTTACTAAATTGAACCACCACCCCCACCACTGGCAGGGCGGTGGCAGCTGTTTCACACACACTGCCACTATCATGAACAGTCTCAGAAAGATTTGGAGAGCCTAGCTTTGTCACTTGCTGCACTTCTCCGGCTGCTATTTGAAAGTCTGACAAACAGTAAGTGAGAATGACCCAGAGCCATTGCCTTCTCTCTCAAAGATTTTCCATAAGAACAAAATCTGAACATAAGAACTGAACATGCCTCTTGGGGCTTAATAAGATGAAAATCTAATTGACTAAATTATTTGTAAGTGAATGAACCAGAAGAAGACACTGCTGCCCCAACAATGTGAAAAATGAGTATTTTATACCATCAATTTATTGAAATGTATTCCTAATATCTTTGCACATGGTATTTGTACTTCACTCATAGAACGTAGTATCCAGATGACTTCCAGTTACAGTACTGTAATTCTATTCTATAATTCGTGGGATCTCTGGGTGGCACAGGGGAATTCTGCTGGAGCTGTCAGATAAGTTGTTAGACCGCTCACAGTAAGATTCATGGCTCAAGTCCCCTAGTTGTTGCTTGAGATAAAGAAGACTATCTGTTCTATAAAAATTTACAGTCTCAGAAACCCTAAGAGTCAGAATCAAGTCGATGGTAATGAATTTGACTTGAGATTTTGCCTCGGTGGCACATACAGTTAAGTGCTAGGCGACTAACTGAAAAGTTGAAGGTTCAAGCCCACTCAGAAGCAGCTAGGAAGAGAGGCCTAGTGATCGGCTTCTGAAAAGTCACACGTGAGCAATAGTACAGTTCTCTGCACACATGGAGTCACCACGAGGCAAAACGGATTCAACCGCAACCAGTGTGGAATTCATTATAAGGCAGACTCCTTGTGCATCTTATCTAAGGGCAGATATTACTAGAAGTGCAGGAGACACTAAAGCTCGACATTGCCTTCCATTTTGAGTTATTTTTGTGAATTAGGTCTCATCATTTATACACTCACTATTTAAAGCAACATATAGACCTCACAATGACTTGATTTCCCTTTTTCCTTTCCCTAACCCCACTCCAAAACTCCCTCTTGTAGCAGATTATCTACCACTTCACCAAAGTTACACCTATCTACCACATTGACTACTCTGTTCTGAATCAAATCTGTCCAGTGCATGGATTGCAGGTATCTTGTATGGTTTTCAGTATTGCACTTCAATAGTACCATTACTTCTCTCACTTTTAGCTTCAAAATGTAGAAATCTGGGGCAGAATGACCAAGGTGTAAATTATTGTCTTGTTATTCACACAAACACGCACACACACACACACACACAAAATGAAAGTAGCTTCTTCCCACAATTCCTTGCTGTACTCCACTATCTATCCTCTGCATTATTCTTCATACTAATAAAATATGCTTGAGGCAGGGGGAAATTTATCTCTCTCATTTTAAACACGACTCATATATTTGTCTGAGTGCATAGCATTATAACGATAGACGCTTCCCAAGAACATAGAGATAAAAAGGACATCTAAATCAAAGTCTGGAACACTGGAGCCATTATTAACTGGGATGAGATAGCAAAGCAGGTTACAGCTTTGAACATTTGTCTTCGGATAAAAAAAATTAAAAATGGAAGAAAAAACTAGTGTTTTAGCAAATAAGAAGATCAGTAGCAAATTATTTCCGAGAGGTATGAGGTTGTTGTCAAGAGGAGGTTATACTGGGCTAAAGTTTCTGTTCCACCTCTTCCTAGTTTGTGTGTGTGTCATCTTACTTACCATTCTGTTCCTCAGCTTTCTTGTCTATATCTTGGGAATAAAAATACCTACTTTAGCTTATTAAGATTAAATAGTTGATATAAAGAAGGCACTTATTAATATTTTAGCTATTATTTTTTAGAATGTCATTTAAAATGTCTCATTTTTGCCCACTATATGGAATAAATGAATACATAGGTCTTCATAATGAGTCATTATGAATATTAAAATATGACTTTTAATTTAATGTTGTGGGCATTTACTCAGGTGATTTCATTGTGACATTACCTACTTGTGATTAACAATGAAATACTACTACCATTATTATAATTAAGAATCAATTGCTACAATAATTTATGTAGTTATTTTATAATTATGATTAATAATGCTAATAATAACCTATACTGTTAGTAATGACCAATAACAGAGTAGTTGACTCAGGAGGTTATGGGGAATGTTTTTGGTATTTCAAAGGGATAAACTTGATAGATTTGCTCAACAAATACAAGATGATCATGGGAGTTCATTATGAAGAAAATTTAAGAAAAGTGAAAACTGCTTTGGTGAGAAATTACTGGGAACATTATGCTGAGAATTTTTCCTATCATAACAATAGGTAGCAAATGTTCTATGAGAATTTCAGTGGGAAACCTTGCCCTTTCTACCTTGCATCTTCATACTCCTTCTTGTTCTCTAGACTCAAAGAGCATTTTAAAAAGACATGATTTGAGGCCCTCCTGGTTGTCCAAACTGCTGTTTTGATTAGTGTAAATCAATGGACCAATTGACTACCGATACAATCACTGAAGACAAATGGATACAGAGGCAAACAGAGTAGAAGAAACGGATGGTGCCCAGCTACTAAATGATTAAATACCTGGAGTCTCAGACTTGAAGATAATGAGTTGCCATTCAGCACAGAAACAGCAAAGCCCACATGGAAGAAGCACACCAGCATGTGTGATCCAGAGGCCCCGAAGAAAGCAGGTATCGAGAATCAAAGAACAAGAATCACTTGAGGGGGAGAGCATGGTGGGAACCTAAGGCCCACTGGTGGATAATTGGGAGTCACAGGGAGGAGACAGACCAGTCAAGGTGCAGCCGAGCAATGATAATACTTACACATTTCCTCTAGTTCCTGAAGCCTTCCCGCTAAACGCCCCCCCCTCCCCCCAACCCCCAACTATCATGGTCCCAAATCTGCTTTACAAATCCAGATAGACTGGAGAGGGTACACTGGTACAGAGAGGGGAGCTGAAGATATGGGGAAACTGGGACGGGTGATCCCCTTAAGGCCGTGGTGAGATTGGAGCTGCCGCATGGGTGGAGAGAAGGTGGGGTAGAGAAATGGAACCAACTGCAAGGATACACACATAAGCTCCTATCTGAAGGACGGGCATCAAAGGAGTGGGTTGGGGGAGAGGTTGGGCAGTGTAAGATATGACAGAACAATAATAATTTATAAAGTATTGAGGGATGGTGGGGAGGGGAGAGCAGGGGAGGAGGGGAAGGAATAGGAAGCAGATATCAAGGGCTCAAAAACAGGCAGATATTTGGAGAATGATAACAGCAGCGGACATGTGAAGGTGGTTGGCACAGTATATTTATTTATGCATTGTGAAAAATGATGTATGAGCCCCCAATAAAATGATTTTTTAATAAAAAAGCAGAATTAATCAGGGAAGATTTAGAGAGATGAAATGCTACCTCCTAAAGTGTATAGATTTAAATAGAGAATATGCTGAGAAATAATATTACATTAGGATATTTTTCTTTAATAAAATTTAAAAAATCATTTTATTGGGAGCTTATGCAACTCTTAGCATAATCCCTACATCCATCCATTGTATGTCAAGCACATTTGTACATTTCCTATCCTTATTTTCAAAACACTTGCTTTCTACTAAAGTTCATGATATTAGCTCCCCATTTTCCCCTCTCTCCCCGCTCCCCCTCCCTCATGAACCCTTGATAATTTATAAATGATTATTATTTTGTCATATCTTACACAGTCCTATATCTCTCTTCACCCACTTCCCTGTTGTCCGTTACCCAGGGAGGAAGTTAAATGTAGTTCCTTATAATAGCTTCCCCCTTTCTATCCCACCTTCCATCCACCCTCAGGGTATCACCACTCACACCACTGGTTCTCAAGGAATCATCTGTCCTGGGTTTCCCATGATACCAGTTCCAATCTGTACCAGTAAACATCCTCTGGTCTAGCCAGGTTAATAAAGATTTTTTTAATGATTTGCACCAAAACTTTTCTCAGATACAAATAGACCTAATTTCATCTCTGACTCCATAAATCAATATTTATGTTAATATACTTTGAAGTTTAAACTGTAACTTTTAATGTACTATGCAATAGTAATAGATGAGCAGAGGCAAACTATACCAACAGTTCATAAAATAGAATCAAATTCACTTTTAAATGCTACATTGAAAGTAGAGGTTGCCTTGCCTGCAGCGCTCTCCCATGTGTCCCAGAAAGTGCCAGAAACACAAGAAATAGATTTTTTGTCAATCATAATCTCCAATGATACTGGAGAAAAGAAGCCTGCAAGCATTAGCTTTCACGCCAAAAATAAAAAGTAAAATTAAAAATCAATCACAAAAGACTGACAATACTTTTGAAATGGACTTTTTTGTTTTGTTTGTTTTGTTTTGTTTTGGGGGCATCACTGCCCTCTGGGGGTGGGAGTAGGAGGCCCAGTCTTACTGCAGGATTTGAACCTCCAACCCAGTGGGCCGCAGTCATGCGCACAACCCCTACGCCACCGAAGTTCAGCCTGAAATGTACTTTTTATCAGCCTTTATGATTCCTTTTTTTCTGAGGGTGAACTTTTTTAATTATTAAATTCTTTTATTTGGAACTCTTACATTTCATCACAATTTTTACATTCAAGTACATATGCACTTATGTTGCCGCCATCATTTTCAAAGCATTCTCTTTCCACTTGAGCCACTGATATCAGGTACCCATCTCTTCCCCACTCTCCCTCGCCCACCACTCTTCACAAACCCTTGTGAAGTTAAAGATTATTATTTTCATATCTTACATCATCCTCTATCACTCCTGACCCACTTTTCCATTGCTCATCCTCCCAAGAGGGAGTTATAGGTTGATCCTTATGATTGATTTCCTCTCTTCCCCCTCCTGAAACCTCCTAGTATCTCTACTTTGATTGTTGACCCTAGGGGAGGGTTTCCCTGAATTCCCTGTGTTGAGGATTCCTAGCTGTAGCAGTGTCCATGTTCTAGTATAAGCTAATTAGTAAGGTAGAATTAAGGTCATAATAGTGAGGGAAAGGAAGCCCCAAAGAACTAGAGGAAAGTTGTGCTTCATCAGTGCTACACTGCACCCTGAATGGCTCATTCCTTCTGTGTGAGCCATCTGTAGGGGGATGTCCAATTTTCTACAGACGGACATTGGATCTCCACTCCATTCCCTCCCCAACTTTCACCTTGGGTATGATTTTCTTCTGGTTCTCACCTGGTATCTGATCCCATTGACACCTCATGATCACACAGGCTGGTGTGCTTCTTCCATGTGGGCTTTCTGAGTCTGTGCTAGATGGCGTCTTGTTTATTTTCAAGCATTGAAGACCCCAGATGCTTCATCTTTTCATAGCCCAGGTTCCATCAGCTTTCTCCACCATGTTTACTTATGCACCTATTTGTCTTCAATGATCATATCAGAAAGGTGGGCACACAATGATATGATTTTTTGTTCTTTGATGCCTGATACCTGATTCCTTCCACACCTCATGATCACACAGACTGGAGTGCTTTTTTCATAGTGGGCTTTATTGCTCCTGTGCTACATGGCCACTTATTTAAGATCCCAGATGCTATATCTTTGGATAGGTGGGTATCATCAGCTTTCTTCACAACACTTGCTCATGTTCCCACCTGTCCTCAGTGATTGTATCAGGAAGGTGAGCACACAATAATATGTTTTTTCTTCTTTGATGCCTGAAATCTGCTTCTGTCAATACCTTGTGACCACACAGGCTGGTATGCTTCTTCTGTGTGGGCTTAGTTGCTGTTTAGCTAGATGGCTGCTTATTTATCTTCAAACCTTTAAGACCTCAGATGCTATAACTTTTGATAGCTGAGTCCCATCAGTCTTCTTCACCACATTTGCTTATGCACCCATTGGTCTTCAGCAATTGTATCGAGAAGGTAAGCATCATGGAATGTCATTTTAATAGCACAAAGTGTTCTTGCACTGAGGGAGTGCTTGAGTAGATGTCCAGTGTCTACCTGCTACCTTGCTTCTAGACCTATGAATATATACACATCTATTTTTTCTTCATCATCATAAATAATATATTTACATATGTACATACCTGTATTTAGACCTCTATAAATGCCTTTTACCTCTTAGTTCTTTCCTCTATTTCCTGTTACTTTTGTCCTGTCCCACTATCATGCTCAGCCTTCATTTGTGTTTCAGTACTTTCTTTCAGTTACATTACCCTTGCTCAAGCTCTACCAGGCCTCGTACACCCTCCTCATCACTGATTTTTGGATGACTTGTTGTTCCTTTGTCCCTGAGATTGTTTACACCACTTTCTTTCCTCAAACTTCATCTGCCCCCCATGTTCCCCCAGAAGTGTCGGTCTCGTTTTCTCCTCCAGATTGTGTATGCAGGTATGTTCCCTTCTTGATTTGCTCCATTCAGATCGTGCTGTTTCCCCACCATGTAAACTCAGTGATGTCATCTGTCATAGTCTGCTTCAGTAAGGAGACAGAGTGACACACGCTGTTGCCCTTTTCCCAGTCCCCTCTGTGTTCCATTAGCTCCCCACAGGGTCGTCATCCCCTGAGCACCCTGTGCCAGCATGGGGGCCAGTCTGGCTCTCTTTCTCTTCCTCCCTCCCAGTCTGCCTCCATGTGGGTGTGGAATTCTGGCCCCCCTCCACAACCTACTCTCCATCACACCTATTTCCAGGGAGAGGGTCAGTCCGGCTCTGGTTGGAAGCAGCCCTAAAGCTCTCTCTTTTCATGTATCCTTCCATGTGACCATGGTGTCCTTATGGTTTAGTGCTTCATGGTAGGGTCTGCATTCCCACTCCAGATTCTATGGAGACAAGACCAGTACTTTCTCCCTGGGTGGATTAGCGCCTACTCCCTCCATTATCATTTTCACTTTCAGCCACCAGTACCCTTTTTCTTCCTCCCCCCTCCATCCTTTTCCCATTACTGTGTTGGAACAACATGTACCCCCTTGAATTTGGTACATCCTCCTTCCACTTCCCTGTATCTCAACCCAAATGTTACGATATAAGTGACTTCTCTTTTGTTCCTACCATGCTGATTACACTTAACTCAGGGGACTCATGCTGTACTTCTCCTTTTGTGACTGGTTGACTTTGCTTAGCATAATTTCCTCCAAATCTTCCCATGAAAAGACATGTTTTCTGTGTTCATCAGTGCTTTTTGAGTGATGCATAATAATCCATTGAGTGTATGTGCCGGAGTTTCCTGATCCACTTGACTACTGATGGAAATTTAGAACATTTCCAACTATTTGTGATCGTGAATTGCGCTGCAATAAGCATTAGCATGCAAAAACTGGTTGTGGTTTATTTTCTACCTCTTCTGGGTATATATATCCAGTAGAGGGATAGCTAGGTCATAAGGTAGCTCCATTTCCATCTTCTGTAAGTATTGCCAGACCACTTCACATAGTGGCTATACATATCTACAGGACCACCAGCAATGTAGGAGAGTTCCTATCTTGCCACATCCCCTCCGACATTTCTTGCGCTCTGATTTTCTGATGTGGACTAGTCTTAAGGGTGTGAGATGGTATCTCCTGGTTGCTTTGATTTGCATTTCTCTGATGACTAATCATCAAGAGCATTTTCTCATATGCTTATTGGCCATATGGGTCTTCTTCCTACTGAAACTTCTTTTCAGACCTTTTTCCCACTTCTTCAAAGGGTTAACTGTTTTCCTCTTTTTGTAGACAAGGAAGGTATTGTAGATTTTTGTAATAAGTCCTTTGTCTGTTGTGTCCTTAATAAAAATCCTTTTCCAGTCTACGGATTGCCTTATTACCCTCTTTTAAAAAAATCTTTTGATGCACACAGGTGTTTTATCCTTAGAAAATTCTGTTTGACAATTTCAGATTCCCTTTTGCATATGATGAAAGTGGTGTATAATTTTGATGGAATTTTGGATACTAAACCATCCCTGCATCACAGGAATGAATCCTAGTTGATCCTGATGGACCAGATAATGCATTTTATATACTTTTGTATTCTATTGGCCAATATCTTGTTTAAGATTTTTGTAGCTATGTTCATTAGAGATATTGATCTATCGTTCTCTATTCATGAGGTATCCTAACTTTGTTTGAGTAACAAAGCTATACTGTCAGCATATTCTTTAAGTTTTTCCTTGTCTTGGAAAACCCTTATCTCTCCTTCTATCTTAATAGATAATTTGGCAAGGTAAAGGATTCTAGGGCAGGCATTTTCTTTCAGCATTTGGAAGATAACAATCCACTCTCTCCTCCTCTTGATGGTCTCTGTTGATAGGTGTGGGCATATTCTTACCTGAAATCCCTTGTATGTGACTTCCTTCCTTTCTCTTGCTGATCTTAGGATTTCCTCTTTTGCCTTGAAGTTGGATAGTTTAACTCTTATATGGTGAACTCTTCCTGGAGTTTAGTCTGCTTGGAGTCCACTCTGCTTCCTGTATGAGTAACTGATTCTCCTTCATTAGAGTAGAAAAATATTCTTCCAGAAATTCCCTTGCTAATTTAGCTATTGATTTCTTCACTGTATCTTTTTCTGGTAGGCCAATAATTCGGACGCTGTTCCTTTTCATAGCATTGATCATTCATCTCAGGTTTTCTTCAACCTCTTTTATTTATCTTGTTTGATAGCTTTTCACATTTGCTGAAGTCTATCTCAATGTCTTCAAGATCACTGATCTGGTTCTCAGCCTCCTCTAGTCTATTCGTGAGATTGGTGATCTTGTGTGAAGCTTCTGCTATTTCCTCTATTTCTGCTATTTCCTGTATTTCCCTTTGGTGCATGGACATCATCCCTTCTTTCATGGCTTTATCCCCACTATCATTATATCCTTAGTCTGTGTAGCTTCCCTCATCTCCTGTATTACTCTAAGCAACCTTCTAAAAATTTCTTTAGGGAGCAGACCCACGTCAGACTCTTCTGTGAGTATCATTAACTCTCCTGGTGTGGTTTGTCTTTCTTGTTTACTTGTTGGGAGTGATGCTGTATGCTTTTGTTCATGTGATGATTTTGAAGAGGTGGGCCCGCATTCTTAGGAGACCAAGAGGCCCTGCGTACTGTCACTGTGTGACTGGCAATGGTATTTTCAAGGGCCACCTGTGGCTTACTGTGGAGGTTGGTCAGGTTGCTGTGTAGGAAGGTTCTGTGGTGACTCAATGGTCAACAGTGGTGAGAGGTGGCGAACAGCATTGGGGACAGCTGTGGGGAACTCAATTTGACTGGTGGCTAGTTTCAGTACAGTGGCAGGGCTATAGGTGGCCAATGGGTCTGTGGCAATGCCATTGGGGTCTAAGGTGGTGTGACCCATGTGGACTGGGGGAGTTCCCAGAACTAGATCTCTGGCACGCTCTATTCTGGATCTAAGTGAGGTTTGATTTGAGGATGCCCTCTAGGTCTGGGATTTACTCTACACTGATCACTCGTTGCATGAGCTGGGAGCCCATGGGACAACAAAGATCCCTGAGCTGCGATAGACAAAGGTCGGGCCTCTCTGAGGCCCTGGGGATCGGGTGATTGTCGTGCGGGCCTGCAAGGACCTGGTCTGGGACTCACTGTGGTTCTGAGTGAGGAGGTACAAAGTTGGCCGGTGAAGATCCAGTCCGAAATGCTAGGAGAGACAGCTCAAGGTGGGCCTGCAAAGCCTGGGCCTGCAACTCAGACTCCCACTGCTAAGGCAGAGATGGAGAGCAGCATGCCTGCAAGGTCCCTTCCATGTCTCTACCTTCCTGAAACTGTGGGCACAGCAGCTGCAGACAGAGAGCTTGAAAAGCCCTCATCTCAGTCTCGATTTCCTGTGGCTCCAGGCAAGTTTTTGCGCTGCAGGCTACTTGGACTTCCCTTGGCGCAGGTAGAGGCAGGGTGCGGCACAGTTCACTGAACTGGGAGAAGCAGGTGCTGCCAGGTGCCAGTGTGCAGGGGAAATGTTGGGTGGAAAATGCAGGTGCCATTCCCTGTGGATGGTGAGATGCTGGGACTAAGATAAGCTGAGGTACCCTTGAAATGGTGGAGGCTGGGCTTCACTGACCAGGCAGGTGTGACTGCCTGGGGGTTGGAGGTGACTCAGGTACCGGTGCTGGGTGCACCCAGCTGCAGGTAATCAAACCTGCTGTGGGTTCAGCCTTGGGGCCCTGGGTGACTGCTGGGAGGGACCACAGCTTTCAGGTGTTGTTAGCCCCTAGTATGGAGGAGAACCATGGACACGGGTGCAGCTCTCCCAAGTGGAAGCCACAAGTGGATCGCTGTTATGATGTGGTCAAACTTGACCTTGGGTGTTCTCACGTTAGCGTCCCCTTCTTGGAGCAGCGAACAGGCCAGAGAGTGTGGGTTAGTCCGGGTAAACTAGAGGAACAAATTCATAGACGTGCATATGCATAAGGGAATAATTTATATGCAAAAGGAATGGAACATTGAGAAAGCATCCCAACCCAGTCCAGTTCAAAGTCATAAATCCGAGATATTAACCCATAAGTCCAAAATCAGTCTATAAAGTCTCTTTCCGACTCACAAATTCACAAGTCAGTGGGTGCAGAATCCCAGCCCTTCCAGGACTCAGGGTTCATCAACAGCATCCAGTGGTGGCAGAAGCAACTCATTGCTGGCAGTGGTCTTCACATGGCCTCTCCAGCTTAAGAGGTCTGGCTCCATCAGTGCCAAGATGTGTGACTTCTCCAGCTCCTCAGATGCTGCAATCTTGTCTTGTCCATGATTAATCGTCTTTGAGACTAACTCCCAACAACTGGGGAAGATAGCTTCTCATTTTCAAGAGGGAAATATCATGAGATTCCCCAGAAGTCTCAGGAGAAAGCCACGCCCACATGGAGGCCTCATTGGCTACTCAATGGCTACCTCCAGATTAACACCCCTACATTTCAATCATAAAATTAACATAAGCACATGACTGCCACAGAGTGCATAGGAGAGGCAATGACTGATGGCGCAACACACAAGGTTTGCCCAGCCAGCGGGATAAGTCCTATATGCTGACCCAGATCTCCAGGGCTTGAAATAAAGCAGATGTGGAGCAGGGCCCCCGCCTGGATAAGAAGGACCTCTCTTAGGGTCCTTTCCACTCACCAGAACACTTCCACTTGATCTCCCAGACACCAGACTCACCAGAGCTCCTGTATGGGCTGCTTACCTTGGCCCCATTTTGATGAGAACCCTCACTTTGCCCCCCTGACTGCTCTGTGTTTCACGCCGGCATGCTGGGTCAGACTGTGCACAATTCCCACATCGTATCTCCGGTATTGTCCCCCACAGTGCTATGACTTAGTGAGGGACATCATATCTCCGGGTGGGGCCAGCCCTATGGTCTTCTCTGTGCACTGTCTTCTGCAAGCAGGAATATCATCAAGAGGCTGGATTTTTGTGTAGACAATTGTGTTCGTCTGGGTAGAGTAGAGAAACAAATCCATGGAAAATCATATGTATATTAGAGAGTTTTATATAAATGGTAACTATACATTAAGGAAGCATTCTAATCCAGTCCAGTCCAAGCTCATGAATCTGATAGTAGCCCATATGTCTGATACCAATCTATAAAGTCCTCTTCATACTCACCATATGCATGCAATGACGCTGAATGTCAGAAGACCACAGGCCAATGGGTAGAAAGTCTTTGAATCCAGTGGCAGTGCCAGCATCTCAGCACTGGCAGGGCTCTCTACCTGGCTTCTTCAGCTTCAGAAAACTGGCTGCGTTTGGGTAGGTCCAGGTGACTTCTACAGCTCAGGACACTAGAATAGTTCCTTGTCAGCTGCCATGTCTCTCAGGGAGTGAGCAGAGAAAGAGACAAGTGTCTCTTCCCTCCAAATAGGAACATAATCCCCATAATTCTCAGAAGAAGGCCAGGCCCATACAGTGGTCTCCTTGGCTATGATCCGATTGACAGACTAGCCTCCACCCCTTCATTCTTAATCCTCTCAAGTCCCCGTTGGACATCAGATTATATAACCAATGCAACAATGGATGTATTGACTATAAACAGATTTACAGTTACTGATATGCTCCTGATTTTAAATATTAGGAACCCTCAATGTGTGGCAGGGATAAGTTAGAGCAGAGGTTCTTGAACGAACCTTCCACAGGGGCTGCCCGATTCATAAGAGTAGCAAAACTACAGTTAAGAAATTGCAACAGAAATAATTTTATGGTTTGGGGGTGGAGGGGAGGTCACCACAGCATTAGGGTTGTGGCACTAGGAAGATTGAGAACCACTTCGTTGAGGGTAATGTTGGTAAATCGATAAGGAGAATACTATTTTCTGG
This sequence comes from Nesogale talazaci, assembly GCA_004026705.1. NCBI lineage: Eukaryota > Metazoa > Chordata > Mammalia > Afrosoricida > Tenrecidae > Nesogale > Nesogale talazaci. The sequence goes on from PVJH01022677.1 coordinate 26,678, forward strand.
TTGTTCAAAGTTCTTTGAAAGCCCACCTTAGTCTACATTGAAGATGCTTATTTTGTTTTCAATTTTCTTGATTGCTACAAGACAAAACAACATAATTGCAGTAATTACAGAGGTGATATCGTCAGCCTAAGATTTGCTAATTGTTTTCATTGTTCCAGGTCCTGTCCTGAGCTTTTTCCCTTTATCGACACCTTTTTTCCCCATAGCAATCCCCAGCTAAGCACTAACATGATTGCCATTTAGTAGTTGAGAAGGCACCAAACCAAACCAAACTCACTGCCATCCCATCAATACTGACCCAGAGCCACCCCATGGAGGGTTTCGGACACTGCAATAGTTAGCAGGAATAGAAAGGCTAGTTTTTCTCCACCAGAACTGTGGGTGTTTTCAAACTGTTGAATTGCAGCCCAATGCATAATCACGACACCAACAGGGCTCCTCAGATAAGAAGGTAAGTGGAGAGAAAGTAAGTGCCTTGCTCAAGTTCACACAGCAGAAACATGTAGAGCCAAGCTGTGAGTCTGTCTTCAACCCTCATTATCCAATGAACTCGAGATCTGTAAATCATATACACTTACATGTGTGTTGCATATATGGCATGTAACCAATTCACTTATCCTAAAGATATTAATGAATATTCACATTTTCTCCTTGTTGAAGTATAACAGAGAAAAATATTTCTAAGAATGCAGATACATTTTTGTACACCACTCTGTATTTTAAACAGAAGGGACTTGACTAAGTAGGCTACAAAGTGTTGGTAGAGTAGAAATATTAATGGAGAGTAGTGCAAGGGAGGCAAGTATATCAACTGGTAATCGTATAAGCCTATACCACCCTTATTCTGGGGACATGCTACTATCCAGAACCTATCGTCACTGTTTGCCGGAGCACTGGCCGCTGCGACAGAGCCATTGAGACCAACACTCCCATTATACTTCAAGGAGTTACCCTCCAGTATTCTCTGAACTTGCAGGACCTCAAGATCCTGCAGTCACCTGACACTCCACAGATTCCTCTGGAGCAGATTCAGAACTGCCAGGGTGTGTGCGGCCATCATCACTTCTGGTTTCATGCCATTAGAATGGGAAACCAGGATCCCAACAGGACCCACAGTTACTGCTTATGCCTGGGGTGTTGTCCCAAACTGAATAGGAAGAGAAAATGCTTTATCATTTCCTGTCACCTAACATTTATCAGAGCGCCCTTCCGCCAGCCACCTGGTAAGAAAGTCTGGGAAACAGATGTGGCAGATGGCCAGCGGTGTGCCATACAGAGCAGAGCGAAGGAGAGAAGGAAGGTGTGGACACACGGGCAACTTTCTGTTGCTGTGATTGCTGTTTGCTTGTTTTATAAAGACGGTAGCTATCATTTTAAATGCATGGGCTTTTGAGATACCTATTAAGGGCAGCTCTCGAAGACAAAGTATTAGAGTGAAATGTGAAAAAAAACACACCCTGTAATTACAAAACCAAAAAGGAAGGACACATTCAACACATCTGAGGTTGTAAGGAATAAGTTCAAACCTCACGTTGCAACATTGAAAGATTGTATGTGTTCTAAAATAGTGATGCAGGAAGCATCAAAAGAAAATGGAAGGAATATACAGTCACTGTACCAAGGAAAATTGGTTGGTATTTAACAATTTTAGGAGGTAGCAAAGGATCAAGTGCTTATGGTATTCAAAGAAATCAAGCCACACTGAAGATATCTGGAAAGCAAAACAACCAAACCTCCAGTAACTCATATATCAATTGAAATATTTAAACAAACTGATGATGCACGGGAAGAACTCACTAGTCTTTGCCAAGATATTTGGAAAACATATTTGACCAACAGACTGAAAGAAATTTCTGTCCTAAAGAAGGTTAATGCAATGAGGCAGAAGTTACTTAGCAATATAATTAATATCACATGCATTAACATCAATGTAGATAGTTTTGCTGATGAGAATTTAAAAGGGGTTGTTGTAGTACATTGGCAAAGAACTGTCAAAATTCAAGCAGAATTCAGAAGAGTACAGAGAATGAGAGATATTATTGCCAGAATTAGACATACTGTGGCTAGAAGCAGAGAATTCTGGAAAAAATACTTCTGCATTACAACTTTTAACTGTTTATTGGCACATGATTCATATATCATACAATTCAATAGTTCAATTAGATTAAGAAGAGTTGTATGATTATCACCAAAATCAGCCACAGGATATATTCTTTCTTGTACTCATTGTTATCAGTTCTGTGAAGGCATTTAACTTTGTGGATCCTAAAAAAATTACAGATAACATTTTGATTTATGAAAACTCCAGAACACTTCATTTGTGCTCATTGAAGCCTGCACATAGACCAACAGGCAGTCATTGGAACAGAACAAAGAAATATCAAATGGCTTAAAATGAAAAAAAAAAGTGTGTCCTGATTGTATCCTCTCACTTAATTCTTCTATCTGTAAGCTGATCAATGGACTGAGACAATGGACCATATGAAGAGGAGTATGGCATCAGGATTGTAGACAGGATAATGTACAGTGCAGATGGCATGACCTTGCTTGATGACAGCCAGGGGTATTTGAAGTCCCTGGTGTTGAAGATCAAATACTGCAGCCTTCAGAATGGTTTACAACTCACTGTTAAAAAAACCAATATCCTTACAACTGGATCAATACACAATATTATGATAAATGGAGATAAGGTAGAGGTTACCAAGGATTTTATTTTATTTGGATCCATAATCAGTACTCATGGAAGCAGCAGTGAAGGAATCTAATAATGTATTGCATTGGGGAAATCATCTCCAAAATATCCACTTAAAGTATAATAGAGAAAAAGAGATCACTCAGAGGACTAAAAAAATGGAAGATCCTGTATATAGGGATGGTTACTGAGATTTTCTTTGAATGGATGGTCTGTGTACCTGTATTTTGTATATTTTTCTTTGTGCATACTTGACTCAAGTCAGAGTATTTTTAGTTCCCTCCTATGCATGTAAAAATAGGCCAATGGATAATGTAAAGCAGAGAAGAACTGAGGCCTTCAAATGAAAGTGCCAGGGCTGAGCCCCGGGGTCGTAGTGGTTGTGCGAGGGACTCCGGCCCACTGAGATGGAGGTTCAATTCCAGCAGTGGCTCCATAGGAGCAAAGGCTGGGCCTCCTACTCCCACCACCAGAGAGTAGTGATGCCCCCCCCCCCAAAAGAAACAAACAAATGAAAGTGCCGACCAGGAATAGCCAAAGAGCCATGGACTATCTGAAGAACCAACAAATATGTTCGTAGGAAGTATAATAGGATGTTCCTGAGAAAACAGGGTGGTAGTGTCATCTCAAATGCATTGAACCTTACCAAAAATGAACAGTCCCTGGAAAAGCACATCAGGCTTGGAAAGCTAGAGGCTCAGCGACCAAGGAAACAGATGGGCACCATGGCTGAAAACGGGCTCAAACATAACCATGTTGAGGATGATGCAGGACAGGCAATGCTTTGGTCTACAGTATACAGGTTTGCTAGGACACAAAGTTGACTTCATGGCACCTAACAATGACAACATCATCCAAAAATAAAATAGTAGTCTGAGGTATTAACTGCAAACATTAGATCCAATTACTTTTAGTTTATGTAGAAAAATTAGCCATTACAGGTATTCTAAATAAAAGACAGAATTTGTGAGAGAGTTGGAGGACCAGGCAAAATACCCAGATTATGCTGCAAGGTGGTTATAATGCAGGTGCTTCTGGAATCAGACATTATAGTTTGCACTGCTGACAGTGAAGATTAAGCACCATAATATCCTTAATTTAAAAAATGATTCTATTTCACATTGCTCCATAGGATAAACATGTGTTTGGCTTCTATCTTAGGGAGTTGGTACTTGTGATGGATATGTTGTCATCCAAGTGTTTGAATAAGCCAATGTGTGTGAAATATCTACATCAGGCCATGGAGTCATTAATATCTGCTGACCACCCACTGCATACCAGCTATAATTTTAATCCCTTTTAGATTTATAAATACAATCATTTTATCAACTTAATCACTTTATATTTATAATTGTCATTTAGTGTCCATAGTACTCTATGAATTCCATAATACTCTATGAAGAGTAGTATATAAAGTACTATCAGTATTTCTATTTTACAAATGAAGATATCAAAGGCAGGATTTTTATTTATCTATTTTTCTATATTTTCTCATAGCGCCTGATCCAAGATTTGACTTTAGACCTTCTGGCGTCTATGTCTGAGTGTTTAATGCCGACTCCATTATACATGACCAATGCTCAGTAAAAAGTGGTTATTTCCATTTATCTTTTATTCTGATTCTTAGGATATAAAGACGGGAGTGACAGAGCCAACTGAATGGGTACTTGGGGGCTAGATCATGAAAGACCATAGAACCATATTCAGGAACAACGATTTTCTCCTGCAGGTCAGTGTTTCCCAAAGCCAGCATTGTACTGGTATCAATTGAGAGGAATCATTGTCAGCTAAAGCCAGAATCTGTTATTAATTAGTTGAGTAAGAATACATAGCAGGGGGCTGAGCCCCAGTGGTGTAAGTGGTTGAGTACGGGATTGCAGCCCGTGGGCTTGGAAGTTCAAATCCAGCAGCAGCTCTCAGAAGAGGCACTGGGTAGCACCCACGACCACCAGAGGCAGTGATGCCCAAACAAACCTCCCCCAAGCCCCCCCCCCAAAAAAAGAATATATAGCAGGAAAAGAGAAGTGGATTAAGCATAGGTTTAAGTGAGGGGGATATTCTTTGTTATTTTATTGTGTTTTTAAGCAAGAGCTCAGGTAACAGACTGAGAATGACCAGGTAGAATTATCTCTGTGAAGGAGGGAAAATGAGAGGCAAATGCTATTATTCTTGGATCCAGGAAAGAGCTTTTGAAGCATGTGGGAGAGGCCAGGAGTAACTAATACTGTAGGAAAATCAAGTAAGAGAATAAGAGGTTTTTCTATAAATGTAGGAGGGCAGCCAGGAAGGAGCTGGGGGGCGGGAGGAGGTTTCTGATTGGGATACGGCCCCTTTTTCGATGAGACGGGCTGGGAAACAGTCTTCGGTATGGTTTTCTTTTAGTGAAAAACGAGAAAAGGGGAAAGGAGATCTGGGAAGATCCATGCTTGTATGGATTGTAATAAGAGTTGTATTAGCCCCCAATACAATGACTAAAAAAAATAAATGTGGATTATAAAGAGTAAAAACTAACAACCACAGGAAAACGCTTCCTGTTTCCTTACCTAGCAAATCTAAACGTAGGACTTAACGGTTGCAGAAGGAGGACGGTTAAAATTGAAACAAACTTCAATGCTTTTGTGTCCCACAGACTCACTTCAAATGAACAAACAACCCAAAGTAGAAACCAGAAATCCATCCTGGTTTAGTACTTTGAAATATCTGACTTTAGGTTCAATTTATTTCTAAGCTTGAATGGATGACTATCCTGGGTAATGTTTTTTCCCAGGAGGGTGGGTTGGTTTAAATGGAGTAAAGGACTCATCAGTGGTATTTAGTCTATGTTAGCATGCATGTTCAGTGTACCTATGAAGGAGCCCTGATGGAATGCTGGATTACACACTGCAAGATTAGCAGTTCAAGCCCACCAGTCATTTTGAGGGAGAACAATAAAATGAAATTTTAAAAGACCTATTTTCAAAATTTTTCTCCTTCAGTGCATGAGAAAAAGATGACATGTCAGTTTCCTAGGGTTGGTCTAACAAATTGAGTGACTCAAAACAACAGAAAGTTATTTGTTCATAGTTCTGCAGGACTACGCTCCTTCCACAGCCTCAAGGAAAGGCTCTTTCTTCCCAGCATCTAGTTGTCCCAAGTGTATCCTGGTTTAGAACTCGAATCTCTTTGTAGTTTCCAGCATAACTCTTTATCTTTGCTTCTGCCTTCACATGATCATCTTCCTTGTATGTCTATTTCTACATGCAAATAGTTATGCTATTGGGGTCTAGAACTTGTTCTGATTCAGTGTTAGTCCCGGGGTAGCACCACTAGTTAGTGTTTGACTGGAAAATAGCAGAAAGGTTGGTGGTGTGAGTGAAGCCTGTGCCTCCGTGGAAGAAAGGACCACTGAGCAGCTTCTGTAAAACTTACCCCCAAGCAGACCCTATGGAGCAGCAATGTTTATAGCACACAGGGTCTCCATGAGTCAGAATCGAGGTGCTACTCCCCCCCACCCCATCCCACTTGTGCAACTCAGTATGAACCCATTGCCTCCAGAAAGCAGTATTCTGAGTTTCTCTGTGGAGATGGCATTGGAGGGATGGGGCACTCCAACCCAGTACAGATAATAGACTAATAAATGAGTTTGTCTCCATGGCCAAAGTCATAGGAGAAAGACTCTTCTTGATAGGTCCTTTCCCCCTTCCTTTTTCTGTGAGCAGATATCACTTGCTGAGAGAGAGGAGATTGAGGAGGCTATCCTGTCTTCAAAGAATGATGGAGGTTAGAAGCTGTCGCTGAAGGGACTGGGAGGAACAGCTCACCAAAGGGTGACTTTGTGGCTCAGCTGAGATGAGAGGCAATGGGGCTTTTGTTTAGCATAGTTTTCTGTATTGTGATGTAAGAAATGGAGGTTATTTTAAATTGTTGGTTTATTTTTCCTAATCATGATAGTTTATTTCTTTCTAAAACTCAGTGAAAAAGATAGTGGAATTATCTTGTTAAAGATCTCTGTATAGTAACTCTGATCTGTTAGGTGCTCTGTATTCACAATGTTCTTTAATTAAAAAACTGTTCAGAGTTATACAGAACCAACTAAGCTAACTGATGAAGCAGACTCACAACTGTCTTATGGTAGAACAAGTTAGAAGAACCAATGTATGTGATAACTTTGAAAAGAAACTGGGATTGACTAAAATATTGGTAAATTATTCTTGGCTGCTTCCCCTTTGCTCTCTTTAAAAAGAACTGGTTTCTGGCAAGGCATCATTCAGTCTAAGGTAGATTTGAGAGAATCTTGGCCAAGGACATATAGCAGTTTATATGAAGGAGAGAAAAGGAGAGGACAATTAACACAAAAGAAATGGGAGGAGCCTGGGCAGTCACTGTGCCCAAAGTTCACCAAAGCACAACACAGCATCTCCTCCTTTTCTGCCTTCCTTATTTCTATGAATGCCCCCACCCTTCACCCCACTAATCTGCTAGACTTAAATGCCGGAAGCGATTTCCTTTGTGCTTTCATATCCTCATAAGTCTTGCAGGGATCTCACAAGTTATCAAGTCCTTTTAATTCATTCCCAATCTTATTCTCTTACCATGAAAAACAGTCTTCCAGGCTTATGACACTGCTGCTAGCGGTGAAGGTGAGAGGAAGCTGAGCTATGGGGCCTGTGTTAGTCCAGGTAGACTAGAGGAACAAATTCATAGACACGCATATGGATATAAGGGAATGGTTTATATACAAAATGAATAGAACATTGAGAAAACATCCCAACCCAGTCCAGTTCAAAGTCATAAGTCCTATATTAGTTCATATGTCCAATACCAGTCTATCACGTCTCCTTCGGACTCACGAAGTCACAGGCCAGTAGGTACAGAGTCCTGGCGCAGGCAGGGGTTTCTCCATGGCTCCTTGCTTCCAAGGTCCAGGTTCCGTCAACAGCATCCAGTGGTGGTAGAAGCAACTCAGCGCTGGCAGGGGTCTCTAGATGTTCTCTCCAACTTCAGAGGTCAAGTTCCATCAGGGCAAGACCATGTGGCTTCTCCTGCAGCTCCTCAGATACTGCCATCTTGTCTTATCTGTAGCTCATTGTCTCTGAGACTAACTCTCAACCACTGGGGAGATAGCTTCTCATCTTCCCAAGGGAAATATCTTGAGATTTCCCAGAAGTCTCAGGAGAAAACCATGCCCACACAGAGGCCTCATTGACTACTCAACGGCTATCTCCAGATTAATAAGCTAGACTCCACCCCTACATCTCAATCATGAAATTAACATAAGCACATGACCGCCACAGGACCTAAGCAGTTCTACTCAGCGGGCAACTATGTGGACTTCTTTGAAGATTGCTCCCATTACCCTGTGAGTGTTTCTCCACTCTGGCTCCTGAAACTGTTCTCACAGGGGTCTCCTCCCTCCCAACCCTAGGAGAAACTTTCAGTAAGTCACAGGTAACTGCAGGTGATGTTAAAAAGGGAAGATGCAGGACTTCGGCATGCATATTAAATGAAACTTTAAGAGAACTTTTAGCTTCAAAAGTATTTGACACACACACAAACATACACTTATTCACACACATAATTTCTTTTATAAGATCCCTATTTAAAATGGAGTGTATTTTTAACTGTCCTATGTATAGTCAGATGACAGCACCAAAGAAGTGATCCTTAAGCAGTACTATTCTTACACAGAGATATGCATGCTATAATAGTTAAGGTCAGCTAGCTGGTGAAACCAACAAGCCTCATAATGTAAAATGGAACAAGCAAGAAAGATGTTTTTGGAAGATGTAAAATGGAACAAACAAGAAAGATGTTTTTTGGTTGTTTAGCCAAAATACAAAATGGGCTTTCTTAATTGTCAGGTAAGTGTCATTCAGCCACTGATGCAGGAATCCAGGCTCCACTCTCCCACCACCCCACTTCAACCTCTATCTACAACTTTGATTGTCTTTTTAGTATACAATGGACATGCATATTCATTGTACTGATTTGTGAAACCCAACGAGAATTTCAAAGTCACCATAATAACAAGACTTAGGAAAAGGAGGCTGCCCCAAATATGGTAACCTCATGCTGCTGGTCCCATGATCACACTTTATAAATCTGCCATGCTTTGGCAATTCTTTTATTCTCTCCTTATTACTTATTTTGCAAATTTTTCTATACTTTAAATATTTATGATTATTTTATGCTCCATATTTAAAAGTTCTAACAGCTTTATTGATATAATTCCCATATATAATTTAGTAGCATAAACATATTAAAAGAGTTGTACAGCTGATACCACAATCAATTTTAGAACATTTTTCTGTCTTGTATTTGTTATTAGCTTTCAATTTACCCTAACATCCACTACCCATTCCTGAAATAATTATTGATCCTTTTATTGTGTCTAAAGTTTTATCTATCTGGATTCCATACTCAGAAAAGCATACAAAACAAAAACAAGAAACCACTGCCATCACCAAAACAAAACAGAAAAACCTCAATCAAAAGAAAGCCAGAACACTGATACCCAAACCAAGCAACGACCCCACAAGAATTGAGAATTACAGACCAATATCCCTAATGAATATTGATGCAAAAATCCTTAATAAAATACTGGCCAATAGAATACAAAATTATATAAAACAAATAATTCACCCTGACCAAGTGGGGTTCATACCTGGAATGCAGGGGTGGTTCAACATATGAAAGACAATTAGTATCATTCACCATATTGACAGGAAAAAATGTAAGAATAATATGGTCATATCCATAGATGCCGAAAAAGCATTTGACAATATTCAACACCAATTCATGTTTAAGACACTCAAGAAGA
>PVJH01022678.1:0-36263 GCA_004026705.1 Nesogale talazaci
ATTCCCAGCAAAGCTCAGCCAAAAGGGTTTGGCAGATCACCTCGCATTAGTAAAACCCTGCATCAGCTAGAACCCGGGCCCAGAGGACGCCGCCAACATCAGCTTGCAAACCAGCTGCAAAGTGTACCAAGCCCCTCTGGTGGCCTCCCACCCAACCCTCAGGGGGTCCTCCGAGCAAGACCCATGGTGTCGCCTCCTCTCAAGCCCTCAACGGCCCCGCACCTCTCACCTCCGATGCCAAAGCATGTCCCTCCAATGAAGGGTCACAGGGAGTAGGAGCAGGGTGGAGGTTGGTTTGTCCAAAGAAGCTGGTGCCTGTCAGGTAACTCCAGGGCCAGCCACTCCACACGGGAGCATCTTTGTATCAAAGTTTCATTCGGGCCCTAGAGAAGCGAGAGGATTCCTGGTGACGTCATCGGGACACACTGGGCTGATAACTACAAGGTTGGCCGTTTGAAACGACCGGCTGCTTTGAGGAAGAACAAGACTTGGTGCTCCCTTCAAGACTTAGTCTTGGAAACCCGTAGGCACATCTCTACCCTGTCCCGTAGGGGCGCTGTTGAGCCAGCATCGAGCGAGCTGGGTTTGAGTTTGGAGAAGTGCAAACAAAGCCATTTACCCCATCAATGTATTTCCCCTCCCCCTCTTTCTCAGACTTTAGCCCTGGAGGAAGAGCCCCTGAGATGAGTGGGGGGCTGGGGAGACCGGTGCTCTGCCTCCAAGTTGCTCAGAGATGTCACCTTCAGGGCACCTTGCAACCTACCTGTATAGCCAGACCTGAGGGCTAAGCATGTGAAAGACCCAACCCACACCATCAACCACCAGGTCAATGCCTACTCACACTGCCCCCCCCCCCCCAGAAGGCTCCAGAGGCCGTAAATCTTTCTGGAGGCAGATAGCCTTGCCTTTTTTTCTCTCTTCTGCAGAGCAGCTGGTGGTTTTGAACTACCAATCTTGGGGTTGGCTGTCCAATGATTACCCAACAGCACCAACCTGGCCCCTTGGTTTCGAAGACAGACCTTGCTATTTCTAAAGTCTTTGCATTTACTGATTCTGGGGCACTGCTTTGTGGGAATTTGATGTGAATTATCTGAAATAGGAGATTTTCTTTTTCCAAAATCACCTTCCTGTCTTGCACCTAAACTGTTTTTGTGGAGTGGCGAGTGGATTGATAAGCCTGCCCTCGGTCGAATGGACTGGTGGCAAGAGCACTAGTGACCCCTGTGTCCACTCTTCCCTGCACCCCACCCCTACCACTGTACCTGTAAAACTGGCACCGACCTCGGGGGTGTCATATCTGTGTCCCTGTTGAGCTGTCAGATTCTTGAAGGTAATTCCTTCCTTCCCTTTCCTCTTCCTCCTCCTTATTCTGTCCTCTCCCTCTTTCTCTCTCCTATCTTCTCCACCATCTCTCCCTCTCTCTCCTTCCTTCTTTCAGTAACCCTCAACAGAAGATCTGGTGCAGATTAGATTCCCCATAAATATTACTGGCACACATCCTTCAGGGGAAGAGAGATTGTATTCTCCCTGGAGCTGAGCCTATTTCTGAGTTTGGTATCAATCCCAGAATTAGCATTAAAGAGGAACTCCTGCAGCATGAGGCCAATGAATGAGGACTGGGCTGGAGGGATGTGGCCAGTCAGCAGAGGCCCCCAGGAGCACCACCATGAGGGAGGAGGTGAGAGGTCTGCCAGCCCAGGTGATCTAGGCAGGGAAGCGGTGAGGTGCTCCTATCCCTTCACTTGCCTGTCCTGAAACGTACTAGCCTGGGACCCGCCGATCCCACTGGGACAAAGAAGTAAATGCTCCTCCCCTGTTATTAACACCTCTGATCAATTAGCATCTCTGATATCTCTGACTGTTGAGCATGTCGCCATTCAAAGAGGTCCCATGTGGGTGCTGGGTCAGAGTAGAACTGCACCCACAGCGTGTCCAGTGGCTGAAGAGGTTCAGAAGGAGACAGATCTTTTTTGTAAGGTACCTCTGGGGATTCGAACTTCCTGAATCTTGTTCAGCAGAGGAGCATGCTAATAATTTGTCCTGTCTAGCCGGAAGCCCTGGTTGAGGGCAACCTGCCTGGTGCCTTTCTGCAAGTCACACTGAGACCCATGGATTAACAGATGGAACCAATCACCCAGCGTCCCCTCCCAGCAGGCACCTCTCCTGGTGTCACACCTGCAGTGTGCTCACTGGCTAGGGCTCACTGTCGAGAGAATTCTCCAGAACACCCTTTCTCTGGTGGAACAATGCCCCTTGTTTAGGGAATACACAGAGCTTATAAACCCCCCGTCATGTGTTTTCCTGGATCAAGGCATTGTGTAGAGCCTGGGGATTTGTTTACAAGGAAGACATTGCTTTTGCAAATTGCGCCTAAACAAAAGTACTGTTAGGGGAGTGCCGTGTAAAAGGGACATTGTGGATTCGGTCTTTGGGATGGGAGCTGGAAAGGGATGAGGGGCAGAGGGAGCGTTGGACATAATGCCTCCATTTCTCGGGGATGGTGAGCTAGGGGTACAGTGTCATCATCTCTGTCACTGGCCCTTTTCCTCCAGCCTGTTGGTCTCTTTCACTCCAAGCTCCTACGCATCAGCTTACTGGCCATCACCGGCCCCCACCCCTCCCTTACGCTGCCTCCGTCATGTCACTCGGGCTCAGGCAAAGCCGTGCTGTCGGCAGTCTGCCACGGGACCTTATCTTCCTGCAAAGCTTTGCTTCCAAGGAGCTCTCAGCACCTCCGAGATCGAGTCGTGCCTTTGCCAGCACAAGGTCCCAAAGCAGCGGGGACCGGAGTCTGTCAGGGATCGAGATGCGAATCCCAAGGCTTCCCCAGTCACATCTAGTGAGCTTTCCAAAGAGCAAAACTGGAGCACAGCCCACTAGCCCACTAGTGGGACCCGGTTCTCAGGAGCACTGAACGGGCACTGAGCGTGGCCTCTCAGACCCGAGTCTTGAGCACTGAGAAGTATGTTATTCGTGCAGCGAGCAGAGGGAGCTTCGATCACCAGCTTCCTGGGGAGCCTGGGAAGTGTGGGGCAGGGGTCACCAGTTGCTCATATGTACTCCACCACTGCCGTGCTGACACCATAAGTGACCTTGAGGTTCATCTCTTTTTCTGGAGCCCTGTAGGAGCCTGGTGGTATCCCGGGTGACACACTGGGCTTCTAGCCACAAGGTCAGCAGTTATAACCCACCAGCCGCTCTTGGGGAGAAAGATGTGAATATGTGCACCCCTAGAAACCCCAGGAGCAGTTCTCTTCTGTCCTGTAAGGTTGCCCTGAGCCAGAATGGAGTCCTTGGCAGCAGTCGGTTTGCATCTTTATGTTTTATTGTAAAGCAGAAGGCAGGCAGGCTGGTAGCATAGCGGTGAGACATTGGGCTTCATACCGCAAGGTCAGACGTTCAAAACTACCAGCAGCTTCCCGGGAGAAAGATGAGGCTTTCTACTCCCGTAAGGAATTATATTTTCAGAAAACCAAAGGGGCACTTCTACCCTGAATCGGGATTCACTCGATGGCAATGGGTTTTATCGTCATTGCTTCTCTGAGTTCAAAAGGAGCTCTGGTGACTCAGAGGTGAAGCCCTCAGCTGGTCAATAGGTTAATGGTTCAAATGCAACAGTCTCATGAGAGAGAGATGAAGCCGTTCCCTTGGGGCAGCACTGTTCTGTCACCCAGATCACTCTGCAGCACCAGATCGTAACCCCCGAAGCACCCTGGTGAGGCCTGGTGCCTGGCTGCTAACAGTTTGAACTCTCCCAGAGTCTTTCAAGAAGATTCCAGCCCCAAAGAGAACCAAGACAAAGATCTCTCTAAGACCACCTTTCTCATGCCGTGACCCTTTCATACCGTTCCTCCTGTTGTGGGGACCCCCAACCATAAGATTATTTTCTTTGCTATTTCATCACTGTCATTGTGCCACTGTTCCGGACTGGGCAATGCCTGTGAAAGGGTCATCCGACTCCCAAAGGGGTCGCGACCCACCGGCTGAGAACCACTGCTCTAAGACAGTTCTACTCAGCTGCATGAGGTCCCTCAGCACCCACCATCAAATCCCCCAGGAGGCTGTGAACACCAGAGTTCTGGCAGCGTAGGGGTCACATATTGGGCAGCTCCCCCCAAGGTCGGAAGTTCGAAAGCCACTGATTGCCCCAAGGAAGAAAGAAGAGGCCATCTACTGCTGTGGAGTCACTGTCACACAGGAATCCTACAGGGGCATTTCCACTGTGGTCTCTCTGAGTCTGAGCTGACCAGGTGGCAGTGAGTGAGTTTGTACACCCACGGGGACCAGCCTGCTGTAGGGGAGAAAAACACAGAGACTTGTACATGAGATGGGCCAAGGGGGCCCGGCCGAAGGTAGTGGCAGGTATGTTCCACTCCCAGACTTAGCTATGTTTCCCAAGGCAGACACCTTCATCAGGGTCATCGTGGGTATCCCAGCCCAGGGGTCAGCACATGGCAGTTCCAGAGCCTCATACAGCCCTTCCAGTTGGTACTGGTGGTGCTGACATAAAATGGAGAATCTTAAAGGCTATCATTCAGATAATAGTGGTATCATGTAAGAATAGATTTATGACTCTCAAATAATTTTTAAGTTGTGAGGGACAAGATGGGCTCTTCTGTCTCAAGAGGTTGCCGGACTCTGATCTGGACTCACCGTACATCTGTTGGGACCCTGGAGATCACCCCCAGCTCCCTCTTCGCCTTCCAGGCTAATGATTTTCTCCTGCAAGCAACCGTGACTCCCCACCCCAGGGCACCCTCAGGGGGGGAGTGTGCTGGGCCCACGGAGGGCTGACTCGGATGCTGGGCCCTTACCACAGCTGGGAGCCGCTCTCGGCCAGTGAGGGGTGTTGGCAGGTCCCGTCCCAGCTCTTCCAGCACCCCCTACTCCTGGGAGGCACCCTTGAGGTTGACACTGTCTCTCACAGGTCCCCAGGGCACAGCGTGCTGGGAACGGAGTGTGCAGGGGGGCACAAATGGGCCCTTTCCACCACTTCCTGCGGTATCGATATTTCTACTGAATTGAGGTAACCAATAGACGTGACAGAGGGCTGTGTGCGTTTGGCTTTGGAGAGTAGTTGCCGGTGGCTCTAGCACATTGTGACACTGAGGCCCTGTGGTCAGCTCCTGCAGTACCCTGCTCTTCCATATGCCTGGTACGACCCTCTCCTCCCAGCCCCATGGGCCTCTTAGAGTTCCAGCATTTCCCTGGGCTAATGCACCTCCTGCCTCTACCCGCCACAGCTTCTCTGAGTAGGGTGCATCTGTGACTTCTTTGGAATCTGATGAAAACCTTTGCCAGGACTAGCTGTGGGTGTTACTGGGGCTCTGGGATCCTGGAGGTCGGGGACCATGGTCTGGATGACTTCTCTTCCCTGGTGTGGCCGATGTAAGTATCTGTGGAGTCACACTGACCCCTCACTGGCCAGAGACATTTCCACCCAGCTTTTCAGAGTGATGCCAAGAACACTAACCATCCTCAAAGCAGCCTAGGGACAGGGATGGAGTGGAGGGAAGGCTGGCTCACAGAGCAGCTGCCGCCTCCTTCCTGCAGGGGAAATGAGAGATCAAGCCCCACAGAAACCTTCCCAGTTCCCCTCAGGGTGCTCAGCGGCCCAGAAGAACTGGGACAGAATCCAGACTCTGAGCATTCCCCTCTGATGTGAAAATAAGGTCACGGGGCAGTCACCACGGGCCAGCGAGCCCGCTGATTGTCAAGAGCACGCCCTTCCACCTTTTGTGCCAGGGTGCATCCAGCGACTGGCGGGGCCCAGAGCGTTCAAGGCTTGATAGGAACGGCCTCCCCCCATTACTGGCTGGCCCCTCAGAGGGAGCCACTTAACTGTCTAAGCTTCCGGCGACACCTGTGTAGAACAGAGGATCGAGCTCAGGGTCAGGAGACTTTGCAAGCGAGGCAGCAGGGGCTGTGGCTGGCATCACTGCTGGTACAGACAGTAAGCACGCCACACCCAGAAGCAGCAGAATCCCTGTCCTCTATGGCATGAGTCTGATTTCTTCCTGTGAAGAAAAGCAATCTGTGAACGGCCCGAGGGTCACCACTGATGGGTCCTGGGAGGCACAGGGCTGTTTAGCTGTCTTTGGCATGGGGCAGGGCTTGACTCAAGGGCAGGTCCACATGGACAGCCCTGTGGGTCGGGTTCTGCATGCCCCTTGGGATGATACTTAGGCGGGGATATAGCTCTTGACCTCATGAAGGCCACAGCCTGGGACAGCTCTCCCATCCCCCTGCCCCCTCCACCCTCCCATGTCCCTATGGCCCCCTCCCATGCCAGACTTCCCAAGGAAACCTCAGTTCTGCTGCCTCTATCCCTAGACCAAGGTCGGGCCCTTTATCCTGTGCTGGCTATTTGGAACCTCATCTACAGGCCACACAGGTTTCAGCAGAGTTCCCTGGCACAGAGACAGGAGAAAGCCCACCTGGGTGACCGACTGAGGAAAAGTCGCCCACAGAAACCCTAGAGGTGGCATGGCATTGCCATGAGACTGCAGCTCAGAGGAAGATGCTGGGACCGGGCTACCCAGGCAGGGCAGCTTCCTGACCCCACGCATGTATACTTAGTTTCTGATGGAAAGCAACTGCTCCGTGCACGGCGTGGGTGGAACCTGAGGCTGACCAGATGGCGGCATCGGCCGTGCAGCTGAAGTTCCCGAGTAGGGGAGACCATCGTGTCCCTATCTACCCCTGCCACCCTGCCCCATCTCAGCTCGATCCACCCAGCCTGTGAGCTTCCACACTCGGGGGGTTTGTGGGGGTGGGAGCGGGCTGGCAAGGAACCCGGGGATTATAAATAGGGCTCCCACCATCACACCAACAACCAGAGTTAAAAATAAACAGGACATTCTCCCACCACGAGTCACAGGCCATGCTAATTGGTTTGCTGATCCATCTGGGGGTGGGTGGGGTGGGGGGGCCTCTCACCAGGCGGCCCTGGAGTCAGGCGAAGGGGTTCAGCAGGACAGCAGGGGTGGGGGGCATCTGCATGGAAATGCCTGCTTGCAGGTTCCACGGTCCCAGGCAGTCTGGGCCACTGCTCTGTACACATCCCTCCCGCAGTGGCCCCAAGGCCTTTGGCCCCCTTCACAGATATCTGCCAGTACTCTTCCTTTGAAGAGCTGGAGCCTTTCGGGGTGTGGGATGCCGCAGACTTCGCTCGCAAAGAGGATCTCACTGGAGTCACTGTTTATTTTAAGCTTGCAGACCGATCCCCCACATCCAGCTGCAAGGACTCTTCCTGTCAGTCTCGGGCTCCAGGATACGTCCAGCCTGGGTGATCTGGATGGAATGCAGTCTGAGAGTCGATAACCCTGCGTGGAGGTGGGCATCACACTTCCTGTGTCTCAGAGAGGCCCCGGGACTGGGCCAGGCCCTCAGCCCCAGCCATGTCGTGGTGCCCGTCGGTGTGGCCAGCCCAAGGCGGGATCGCATTGCTTCTGACCCACGGGGACCCGGCGTGTGTCTGTAGAACTGGTCTACAGGGGAGTTTTCAATGGTTGCCATCTTTGGGAAGTAGGTCTCCCATAAAGACAACAGCAGCGAGGGCTTGAAGATGGACGCTGTGCTTGGCAAGGAGCCCTGGTGAAGTAGTGGTCACGAGTCAGACTGCCACTTGTAAGGTCAATCGTTCGAAACCACCAGCCTCCTGAAGGAGAAAGACAGGGTTTTCTACTCCAGTAAAGAGTTGCTGTCTGGGCAGCTCACAGGGACAGTTCCACCCTGTCCTGCAGGGATGCTGTGCGTCGGCCTTGCCTCGATGGCAGTGAGCTAGTCTCTGGACTGCTATTGGCAAGATCAGTGATCAAACCCACCAACCACCCCGAGCAAGGAAGATGAGGCTGTTTGCTCCCATGAAGATCGGCAGTCTCAGAAGTCCACCAGGGAGTCACTCTGAGACGGAACTGATGCCATGCCCCTGGGGTTACAGGCTATTATTGTTGTCTTATCAAGCCCAAAGCAAAGCAAACCCAACTGCCACGTTCTCTCCCAGCTCGCCATGAGTCCATCGGACAGGGTGAAACCGCTCTGGGGGCTTCTGAGACTGTGCTTCTTTACACAGGTAGAAAGCTTCATATGTGTTTGCAGACCTGGCTGTTCCCTCTGTCTAACTCATACAAAGAAGACCGAGCCTCGGGGCCTGAGAGCTCTCAGATTGCTGGGAAGTGCCCTGGAAAAATGGTGGCGGTGGTAGGTTTTTCTTTTAAAAATACATCTAGGTCTCAGTTGCTCTCTAGGAACACCTGAAGAGGATCACTCAAAATGCTTCTGTGATCCTTACAACAGCATCTCCTTTGGGATGAGTTGAGAGTGTGTCTGTAGATCAAGGGCCCTTACACTTTTTAAATAGGGGCGACCAATTGGAGGATCGGACTATAGTTCAAACAAACAAACAAAAACTATGAACAAATTCACTGCGGGCCCAGCAGGAGTCAGCTGCTGAGCAGGACAGCAGCAGCGGCAAAAACACCTGGTAGGCCACAGGTGGCCCTTGGGGCATAGTTTGAGGACCCCTGCCGTAGATTCTCCAGCACCCTCTGGACTCTAATCCTTTTGTAGGCATGTCCCTTCCCAGTGGCTCACACTTGGGAAGGGAGCTGTAGAGGAGGTCACGCCCCCCTCCTCCTCCAAGCACCATCCTCCTGCCAAGCACGAGGGGTTCTGCTTGACCTTTCTGAGGCCTCACAGATGTGAGGGGAGGGTTCAGACTCCACAATAGTCATTTGGTTATCAGAAGGCCTTCTCTCACATCCCCAATACATTTTAAACTTCATGACCCCCAGCCAGGGCATGAGCATCGCACAGACCTGGGCCATGAGCCCTGGAGACTGTTCACTCACTGGAGAACTGGAACAAGTCACGACCATCGTGAGCTTCCATCTGTCTGTAGAATGAGCTCCCTCTCAGCCTGCCATCCATCCTTACTCTTTTCAAGGGACAGGGGGAGAAGATCCAGCTGGACTGTCACATGAGTCCATCTTCTTTTGTCCCTTCCTTCCTTGTTCATCACACCCCAGTCACAAAAAATGCCATCATCTACTCTCTCTGGGTTAGACTGGAGTGACTAGAGAAACAAATCCATGGACACTCATCAACATGTAAAAGAGAGTTTTATATCAAGAAGTCATTACATATCGAGAAAACATCCCAACCCAGGCCAGATCAAGTCCATAAGTCCGATACTAGTCTAGAAATCCCTCTTGAGACTCACACAGTCACATGCCGTGATGCAGAATACAGAAGAACACAGGTCAGTAGGTGCAAAGTCTAGTGGATCCAATGGCAAAGGACGCATCTCCAGAGGTCTGCCAGGTCTCCATTGGGTCTCTGTATATCTTGCCATCAGGAAGGTGAAGCGGAGAGGGAGAGAGAGAGAGAGGAGAGAGAAGGGAGAGAGAGAGGAGGGAGAGAGGAGGTTCCCAGGATCCTCCTTATGAAAAGGCCACACACATTACCATCAGGCTGTGACCTGATTGACAGGCTAGACTCCACTCATATCTTCTTATGGGTGCCCCCTTGGCGCAAAAAAAAGCTATCACACCCTCCAATCCCTGAAACTTTGCCCATCCCCTTCCTTTTTCCTGGAGGACCCTCCCTAGTCAATTCCTACACCTCCTGGAAGGCCCAGCCCAGGTCCACTTCCTCAGGACAGGAAGCTCCCTTCATTCTCTGGAGCTGCTGGTTCAGATGGACAGAAATCCACCACTTCATCAGTTTTAGAGGAAGACTTCCTTGTGGTCATCCCTGGCTGTGCCCCCAGCATACCCTGGCTCACAGATCCTTGATTTCTTTGCCTCTCTGTGTGTGTGTGTGTCCATGTATCCTCTGTTCCTGCTGTGGGACACCACTTAGAAAGGATGTGGTTTAGGGCCAGTATACTTTGGAATGACCTTGGGAAGGGGACAAAAGGAGCCTCTGCTTCCCAAACCAGGTCCCACTCACAGGTGTAGGAGCTAAGACCTCCCCAGAACATTTCGAAGGACACCAGGTCAGTCCATAAGGCAGGTCAAAGAAGTTGCCTTGGAATTATGGTCCTCAAGGAGAATATTGCAAAGACCATGGACTGCTAAAAGAACCAGTGTGTTTGCCTCGAAAGAAGCGCGCCAGAATGCCCCTTAGAAATGAGGATGGGGAGATGTGGTCTTGTGTGCTTTGGATCTGTCAGGAGATACCTGTCCCTGAAAAAGAAGCATTTTGAGGAAAGAAGAACCCCCTGTGCCAAACGCAGGGTCATCAAAGGGAGAAGAGGAAGACCGCTGACCAGACAGGTGAACACAGTGGCTGCAGCGTAAGAGCGATGATGAGGGTGGCCCAGGGCCAGTCCAGGGCTTCCTTTCAGTGTTCACTGGGTCGCCATGAGTCAGAACCGACTGGCCGGGACCTAGCAGCAGTAAATCTCTCTCCATGACTAGCTTGTTTCCCAGTCAGCA
Organism: Nesogale talazaci; assembly: GCA_004026705.1. Classification (NCBI taxonomy): domain Eukaryota; kingdom Metazoa; phylum Chordata; class Mammalia; order Afrosoricida; family Tenrecidae; genus Nesogale; species Nesogale talazaci. The sequence continues at coordinate 10,443 of PVJH01022678.1, forward strand.
TCCCCAGCACTCCATCATCGACAGGGGGAGTCTCTAGCCACTGGTCTGGTTGGCGGTCTTCCCTGATGCTTGGTGAGCTCCTTGAAGACAGGGCACTGGGTGAGGCTGTATCATCTCCTCCCTACTTCTTGGTGCCAACACAGGCTGGGCTCACAACTCCCTAGCTGTTCGCTGAGCTTTGATGATTTCATGGATGGAATTGAACAATGCATGTTGTTTGTGCCTGAGTGCCTGTGTGTGTCTCTGCGTCATGTTGTTCTGACTTTAACATGAATGTCTGAATAAGAAGATGTTTCATCGGCCCGCTGAGTAATTGTGTGGGCTATTTCTTTCTTGAGGGTCCCCCAGGATTGGGGTCTGGAGTAGAGGGCTGACCATGCTGATCTGGTCATTAAGAGGAAGACATGTGTGGCACCAGATTGGCCTCATCTCTCAGAGCAGGGTGGTTTGGTCCAGGAACTTCTGCACAGGTTCCCTCTGGGAAGGAACGGGCTCACTCTCCTCACACCGCGGTGCTTTCTCAGCACTGGCCAGCCTCCTCCTCACAGATGAGGGCGGCCAACTTCAACATGGGCCAGGGCAAGAGAGGTGGCGACGCACGTGTCACACAGACTGCTCAATGTGCTCAACGTCCAACAAGGGCCAGCCGAAAGGATCCGAGGCTGCACATGACCAGCGGTGACACATTTATGAAGGCCTGTTGCCCACATGAAAACATTGGGTCTTCAAATCTGCCCCGTGGAAATAAACCAATCTCAGGTTTCTGCAGGAGGAGCTGGGAGCCAACTTCCCTTCTGCGGGAAGATGTAAGAAGTCGGGTAATAGGGCGCTTCCATCTCTGAGAGCATCAAGGCCTCCTTGTTCCTGATGGAGATATTTCAATGCACCTACCAAGGTGAGGCATCCCTTTGACAGGAAACCCTGACCATCCAGCTTTCCACAAAGATACAAACTTTGTTATTGCACTTAGATTTACAAACAAGGTTGTTGGCCAGGGAAGGCCTGTGGTAGGTAGGATGGACCACCCATAAGCGTGCATGTGAAAGCCCAGTTGGAAAATCTCCGATGTCAGCCAAAAGTGTGACTGCATTTCTAAAAACTTGGCTGTTCCCTCGCTGGTTGAAACAGTGAACCTTTTTGTTCATTGAATGCTGCAAAAACAAGTATGCCAAAGAGGGCCCTTTCCGAAAGGGTTTCAAGCTCCCAGCTATTTTTGACTCCTTTTCTCTTGGGGCTTGAGAACATTCAACAAATGGGAATCAGAGACGTTTTTATTGTTTCATATGTACATTGGGGATTTCAGGCCCTAGCCAAACAGGGTTGGCCCATTTGCCAGGATGTGGCTTATGGTGAGACCTCCTCCACTGTGTGGGCGTGGGGGTGGTAGATGGTACCGAATGGCTTTCACTTCCTGGGAGGTGGGGCAAAGGCCTGGCATTGGGTAGAAAGGAAAAGAGGTGGGATCTCCCATCGAGGGGAGTTCGCTGTACTAAATGGATGATGGAAGCCTTAAGCATGGACTACAGATGTGGAACAGAGAATCTGTCTCTACAATAGTCATCATTTCATAAGTTGGCTATTTAGGGCAGACTGAGATCATCTGACATGCACACATGTGTGTGCAAGGAAGTCTTACACACGAGCATTTTGTGTCAGAAGCCTGTACTGCACCATGGTTAAGCTCACTACTAATTGACTGCTAACTGAAGAGCTGGTGGGTCAAACTCATCATGTGAGATGTGGGAGGAAAACAATTTGCAACATGCTTCCAAAAGATCTCAGGCAGGAAACTGCACGGGACAGTGTCATTCTGCCACATAGCATCACCATGAGTGGGAACTGACTCCATCACATGCAGCGACAAACACACTCCATGTGGTGTTACATATGTGTACGTGAGTCATATTGGAAACCAAGGACCGTAGTCTTCAGTATGGCTTGCCAGTTAGTCTACAGAAACCAAAATCCCACGAGGGGACGAATAGACCATGTCATGATGAACAGAGGAAGGATTCAAGTTGTCATGATGTCCTTTTACTGGGGTCCAGGATATGCATTCATGGAAAGAGCAGGCAAGAAGTCAAATGATGTGCCCCGTGGGGCAAATCTGCTGCGTGAGACCACTTTAAAGTGCTGACGAGCTGAAGCTACAGAGCCCACATGGAAGAAACACACCAGCCTGTGTGATCAGGAGGTGTTGACGAGATCAGATAACAGGCATCAAGGAACCAAAGATCATATTATTATGAATGAGGTGGAGTGCAGATTGGGGACCCAAAGCCCATCTGTAGGCAACTGGACAACCCCTTACAGAAGGACCACAGGGGAGGAGATGAGCCAGTTAGGGTGTGGTATAGCAATGATGAAACTTACAACTTTCCTCTAGTTCTTAAATGCTTTCTTCCCCCCATCTATCATGACCCCAATTCTACTCTACAAATCTGGCTAGACCAGAGGATATACAATGGTACAGATAGGAACTGGAAACACAGGGAATCCAGGACAAATGATTCCTTCAGGACCAGTGGTGAGAGTGGCGATACTGGGAGGATGAAGGGAAGGTGGAGCAGAAAGGGGGAATCAATTACAAGGATCTCCATATAACCTCTTCTTTGGGGGATGGACAACAGAAAAGTGGGTGAAGGGAGATGTCAGACCATGTAAGATAAGACATAATAATACTTTATAAATTATCAAGGATTCATTAGGGAGGAGGAAGTGGGGAGGGAGGTAAAAATGAGGAGCAGATACCAAGGACTCAAGTAGAAAGCAAAGGTTTTGAGAATGATGGCAGCAAAAGTACAAATGTGCTTGACACAGTGGGTGGGTGGGTGGATTATGATAGGAGTTGTTTGTGTTTTTTGTGATAAGAGTTGCACAAATCCCCAATAAGATGATTTTTAAAAAAGAAAAAAATGCTGACGAGCACAGGTATCACTTTGAGGACTGAGGTGGGCCTGACCTTTGCCATGATGTTTCCCATCACCTTGCATGCATGGGAATGTTGCACAAGGGATAAGGGGAAATCGACGCATGGTGCTGGCGACGAATATGAAAAGTGCTGCGGATACCAGAGGAACAAACCAATCCGTCTTGGGAGAAGTAACTCCAGAAGCCTCCTTAGAAGTGAGGCTACTAGGGAGAGTGACTCGCCCTTGCCAAAAAAACAACAAAGCTCAAAAGGCAGAGAGGGTAGGGCAAACAGACAGAAATGGAGAGCCCAGGGCAGAAGAGGGGAGGGTGCAGTCCCACGGACACATGCACTATCTAAAAACTCACCTACATGACACTGAAACATGAAATAAGTTGAGGAAAGGTATGGGAAACAAAACCAACACCAGCCTTCCACAGGAAGGCAGACACACTCCCCCAGGAAGCACAGGGCCTCTCTCGCTTGTGGTGAGCCGGCTCCAGCAGTGGAAGCTGCAGCAGGAGGTGTTTGGAGGCTCCTCTTCTGTGAGCAGGGCTGATCCTGGCTTCTGTAGAGGCAACAGCAGCACCCGCTGGGCCCAGGTCCACACAGAGCGGGGCATTGATCTCAACCTGGTGGATAAGCTCGATTGGGTCCAATGTCAGAAGGCGGACATCTTCAGGGATGAAGTCCATGTTGCAGCACCCACTGGTCTCCGGGAAGACCTATGGGGACCAACATTGCCTCTCTAGATGGGTGAACCCAAATGTGAACCATTTTCTCTCTAGGGAGTAACAGTTAAATGTGTTTGGCCCCTTCTCTCTTTCCTTCTGCAGTCCTGGTTGGTTGTAGTTTGGGACTTTGCACGTACAAAGAATGTGCATGCGTGTGTGTGTGTGTGTGTGTGTGTGTGTGTGTACTGATTTCTTCTTATTAGACTGGTTCTTGGGCTCTCTACTGGCTGGTGGAGTGGGTGAAGAAGGATGCACTCGGTGTGATTGGGTTGGTATTATGCTACCCCATGGACTTTTGGCTTCCTCACAAAAATGTCAAGCGTTCCTGATAAAGCTGAAAGCGATGCTCCACGGCTCTTTGGCTCAGAAAGATCCCATGTAAAGATTAGTCCGTTGAACAATAGTCCTCTTTTCACTTCATTTTTACCTTGCGCATTCTTCTGCCTTTGCTCCTTGAAACAATCAGAGCTCTGTCTGAGCTTTCAGCCATGTTTCAAGCACCTTTGGAAACCAGCGCACAAACACACACACACACACACACACACACACACACACACACAGAGGAAATCCATAGGAAAAGGAGCATCAACTCTTGTATTGAGAAACTGGGAAGGGCATGCAGCGGGTGGTTCAGAGGCCTGGGCTGTCCAGCTGCCGTGCTCCCTGGTGGCTCTCCTCACCCGCATCAGGGGTGTGCTGGAGGTGATGACCCAAGCTAAGGGTTGAAACCCCACCAACCCTCCAACCAAATAGAGCCAGCTCCCGGCTGACCTTTATTTACACCTGTGTTTTTCAATAGTTTGTTTTTAGGGATTTTTTTTTAAGGGGATAGACGGTAAGGAAAGGTGAGGAGCTTGACAAAATCCACTAAAATAGCAAAACCAAACGCAGAGACGAGTACACGCCCCTGTCGTCCCCACCTCCCTCTTAGAATCACATTGCTGACACTGTGCACATCATACGTACTCCTCTTAAGCAAAATCCCCAAAGCCACCCAACAGCACTGAGATGGAATTTAGCGACCGACACCAAATCCCACCCTCTGGAAATCAGCATTCTGAACATGGAGCGAGTGTCGTTTCTTCCGTCCACATTCCCCAAACGACTGCTAGGCCTGTGAGGTCCACTCAAAACCTCAAACTCTCTGCAATGGAGTTGATTCTAACTCATCGTGACCCTAGAGGATAGGGTGGGACGTCCCACCGGGGGTTCCTGAGATGGTAAATGGTTACAGTAGTCGAAAGCCTCATCTTTCCCTTGAGTGGTACCTGATGGTTTCAAACCGCTGGCCTCAGGGTGAGCAGCCGGACACCTAACCGCCACGCCACCAGGGGATATGAATACACCACTGCCATGGAGCATGTGCTGTCTCCTGGTGAACCGACACAGGAGTTCTAGAAATCTTTGCTCTAGAGGGCAGCTTGTGGGTTTGAGGTGCTAACTTTGTGGTTAATAGCCCAATGCCTAATCACTTATGCCACTAAAGGCATTCTCTCTCTCTCTCTCTCTGTCTACACACACACACATACATACATATAGATGTATACATACAATCTCTATACAACACATGTGTATGTATATGTGTAAGTAGAGCAATATATGTATATACATATTTTTCACACACACACACACACACACACACACACATAAGCAAACCATTGCCATTTCAGCCTTTTCCCCAGGCACCTTCAGTGACAGTAGTGACATATTACGTGGTGTGATCACGAAATCCTTTCCCACATTTTCCCCATCCACAAGACTTCTCTGCGCCCCCCCACCCCACCCCAGCTGTCCAGCTGGTCATCAGAGCCTAGGAAACTCCGGCTGGGTTGGCTTTGTCAACTTGGCCTCACGTTTGTTCCACAAGTGGAACTTTCTTCCCCCGTGGAGTTCAGAACAGTCCTGGTGTCTACATCTGTCATGAAGCATTTCCTCCTAGGCTTTTCTTAATTCCAAGGGCAACTTTGTCTGGGGAAGTCAAAAAGCCATCCATGGAAGCATTCGCTAGCTGGAAAATGGGATGCGAGGTGAACACGGGTCTGGTGGAAAGACGGCTGACTAATCACACATATGGGACACATTGTGCCCCCATAGAGACGTGTCTGCAGAAAAGAGCCCCATAAATATACAAACTACTTTATTTTGTGATTCAACTCCATTCAAAAGTGCTTCAGGGAAGTTAATATAAGCAGTGCTGGCTTTTGAAGGCCACACCTAGCATTGTATTATTGTGGGCTTATTTATGGAAGCATGTAGCCCAGATGATGGATTGACGTCCAGAGAGCTTTGCTGGGCTTGTGTGTAAGTCTAGCTTTCTGTTCGTGGCCAAGTTTCTCCTTTAGAATTTTATTTGAGGGGGGAGGGAATCCACTAAATATAAGAACTAGGTACATGTTGGCTTTTATGCGTGTGAGTAGCAGAACCATCTGGGGAACTTCCTATTTATGGATAACGTGCTGAGATGGGAGAGACCTGCTGAGAGATGCTTCTGAGACATCATCTCATAAGCATCCTCACCGGGCCCCCTCTCTGTGACTTCAATCCCAGAGAAGGCTCCACCTGGTTTGAAGGGATGAGCAAGCAAGGCTCTTTGATATGGTAATGACCCGCTACTTATCCCAGAGACCAAATTGGAGCCTGGTGGCTCACAGCCTCTTGAGGGAATCACAGGTCTGAGTGGAATGTGCTCTCACCTCCTGCTGTCTCTCTGCTAATGAGGGAGTGAGAAACCATGCAAGTGAAGAGAAGTCAGATTGGTAGAAAACGTGTCATGCCATGGGTATCAGAGTCCACAGTCCAGACCACCCTTTTACCCACTCTGCACCCCCTCTGCCATGGTCAAGGGTCCGCCATCAATCAACCAGAAGACCCCAGGAAGGGGATTCTGTGTGCTTCCATCATTCCCATCTTGCCAGGGCCTCACAGTTCAAAACTGCCAGCCACTCTGCAGAAGAAAGAGGAGGCTTTCTAAGCCTATAAAGATTTCTACTCTCAGGAACCCAAGGGGACCGTCCTCCCCTGTCCTGGAGGGCAGAGATGTGTTGAAATTGGGTGGCCCTCAGTGAGAACACAGTATCTGCTCTGTCCTGCGAGCCTGTGTTAAATGAATGAGAGAATCCATTTTCAAAGAAGAGGAGTCATCCCCTGGAGGGATTGAATAGATGATGTCCACTGAGAGAACTGGTCTGTTGAACCAAAATTGATCCAGGGAGCTCCCTGCAGGTTTCCAGACCTGCACCAGATTTGATGGCAAGGTGGAATGAGATTGGAAGATGGTGCATGCAGGCCAGAAAGATGGACTATGGAGAGGCAGGGAATGATGAAGATGGGGTCCTCGAAACTGGAGTGGGCCAGTTAGCCAAGAAGCTGGCTAAAGTGGAAGTAGGAAAAGAGCCTATTTACCCCAAATTGGACTCAATTGCACTGAAAGATTTTCGTTCCAGAATTTCTTGTCCCTTTCTTTTACATGAATGTTTTATTTATTTTTCTTTTCCCCCTGTGCCCACTCTGACTTGCCAGTTTCTTTCTGGGCTCTTCTTTCTGGAACTCTCTATGGGTTTGAGGCTCCTTTGGCTCAGAGTCCCTGGTTAGAGGCCTCAGAAGATCTTGGGGGCATACTCCTGTGCACTGTAGCCCAGATGCCCACCAAGAGGCTAAGAAGCACTACCAGCAGGGTGGGCCGACCCCAAAGCAAATGATGCACTCTGCTTTATGGTGCTACTTCACATACCCCTGGACCCAGGAGCCACTGTTGGGGGTTTGCTGTGGTTGTGTGGGACGTATCCCAAGAGAAGTTTACCAGATGGGGAGATGCGATCTCGTATATTGCGATGAAGGCTTTGGTGATCAAAATCATGTCTCTGAGTGAAGGGCACACGCAGCCACGACGCAGCTGCTTTTCGGGGTCTTCATGATAGAGCAAATGTGATCAGCAGCATCAGATTCGCAGTATTGCTATGCAAATCGCACTGCTGCTAAATTAATAGCTGTCACGCGCTGTGCTTCCGGCGGCTCTTAGCCCCTCCGTTTTGGCGTCAGCGATGAGGGGGGAAGACCGACCCCTCGTTTATCAGTCAGCAGTTGACGGCACTGCACACCCTCGCTCCGTGGCCAAGCCTGCTCCCTGACACAGACTTCATCCCATTAAAAGATAATTATGGGCTTAAAGTAGCAGGCACCCTCTGATCCACCATGGCTATCACAGAGATGGATTACGATTAGGGCCTTCCCCGAAAATGTCCCGCCTTCTGCTGTGGGGGTGGGGTGGGGTGGGGGTGGGTAGTCTGCAGGGGTCCAGAATGCTACTTTTTTGAAAAATCAGTTTGGAGTAGAGCCATCCTGTCAGGATAAGGTGGCCGTGGTGAGGGGCTGTCTGTCCAGTCGGATCCAGTTCACAGACACTCAATGTGCCACAGAATGAAACTCTGCTGAGTCCAGGGGCATCTCAGTGATGACCGCTATGATGCGGCTACTGTGTCCATTCATATCCCGAAGGGACTTCCTCTTTTTCGCTGGCCCTCTCCATTACCAGCCTGATGTCCTTTGGCTGGGACTGGGCTCTCCTAACAAGACCTCCAAAGTACATCAGATGAAGTCTTGCCCTCCTTGCTTCTAAGGAGTCTTCTGGGTATATTGCTTCTCAGGCAGATTTGTTAGCGGCAGGCTTTAATAAACCAGCCTGCTGGGTATACTGCTTCTCAGACAGATTTGTTAGCGGCAGGCTTTAATAAACCAGCTACTGGGTCTGTCGGTGACTCCCACGGGTGATGAAGAGGGCATGTTGTACACCAGAATCAGCAAAGGGACCTTCCCCATCAGCACTTGTCCCTGGTGAGACTGACAGTACTCCTGAGGGGGCCTGTCATCCCCTTTCTGTGTGCCAGCCTGCACCTCTCTGATTAATGGCTCAAATAGAATTATTTTGCTATCTTGGAGCTAAACCAGGTTGGGAGCCATTGACTTGAATGGCTTCTATAGCTCAAAGACATGGGCTGTTGGTCTTTAACTCTCATGTCTTATAGGATGATGGGCAATTCATTCCCAAATATATGCTACAAACTTGGTCCTGTGTTAGATATTTATATACATTGGGTTGAAATATAAATATGATTCTCCCTCTGTAAGCAAGAACATGAGCCTTAGGAAAGTGTGTTGTTCAAGGCTCATCCACATCCCTGAACATCGACCTGTGTTTCTAGCTCCAATGCTAACTCAGCAAGATCAACATCAAGAACTGGGGCATGAACTTATAATGGACTTCCATGCTTGTCCTCTGCCTCTTGGACTTAGGGTAGCAGAAACTCCCCATTTCCTAGCCCCAGGTCATATGACTCTACTGGGGCCAATCCCACCACTGACTCCAGGTATGGGTAACGTCCTCAGCCCAGCCAACTAATTAACATTATCTAGACCCTAGTCCCCTGGCCAGAGAAGGAGGCCTGGTGATGTTGTGATGACACATTGGGCTGCTGATCACAAGGTCAGCTGTTTGAAACCACCAGCATCTCTGACAGAAAAAGAGGAGACTCCACTCCTCTAAAGAGTTACTGTCTCATAAGGGCTGTTCCACTTAGATCAATAGGATTACTGTGACTTGACAATGAGTTTGACTTTTATTTTGAATGAGTACCCTGGCCACAGTCATTGGTCCAGAGATAGGAAGGACCCAAGTTTGAGAATCTGAGACAACTCTTGGCTGTAGGCAGAAACTTAAGAAAGCATCTGTTTTAAGCAGAGAGCCCTAGACAAATAAAACCAGGACACTTATGATTAGATAGGTAGATGATAGATAGATAGATAGATAGATAGATAGATAGATAGATAGATAGATAGATAGATTTATATAGTGAGAAGATATATAGCAGCTAATTAATTCACACAGAAGTACAGAGGGGTCAGTTCAACTCACTTCCGTGGAACAGTTACTGTACTGAAGATCCTTCCACCCACATGGGCTGCTGGTCCCAGGTCAAGGAAGCAGACAGCTGAGTCCACCCTCAGGCAAGACAAGCAGGCAGGAAGACGAGAAGTTCAAGTGTTGCCTGGATTCTCAAACTCTATAGATGCACCCACAGCAAGGCTAGATGATCTATGGGTTAGTTGGGCCCACAATAACACAGTACACGGTTGAGACAAAGAACTAGCTGAGGCAGCAGGGAGAAAAAGGGAAGGGGGCCGGCCTTAGAAAACTATTTATCTCTTCACCGCCAATCAAGCTGCGACCTGATTAAACTCCACCCACATGTTCCTCGGGAAACTGAGTTGGCAAAGTAAACTTCGCACAGCATCTGAGAGGCCAAAGACCAGCTACAAGAGAACAGGGCTGAGGGGTGGGCTAAAACGGATGGTTCAGATCATTGTGCCTCCAGATCTAGTCTTTTATCAGGAGCTCTTACATATATTATTACAATCCAAAGTTCCATTAGATCAAACATAATTGTACAGTTGCCTCCATCATCATTTTTCAATATATTTTCTTTCTTCTTGAACTCTTTGATATCAGCTCCCCTTTATCCCTTCACTCCCTGGCCCTAACACCCCCACAGACCTTTCATATATTACATATTATTGTTGCCATATCTTGCACCATCCAATGTATCCATTTACTTACAGTACCGGTGTTCATTCCCCTTGAGGGGGGTTATATGTTCAGCATTGCTGTCAGCTCCCCCTCCCACTCCCCCTCGCTTCCCATGCCTCAAGGAATCATTACTCCCATTACAGTTTTTGAGGGGTTGTTGTATCTTGGATTTCATCTATCAAAAGATCTTGATTGTACAAATGTGCATACATAGGTCAAGCAAGGTCAGTGAGGCAAAGCTAAACCCATAATAGTGGGGGGGGAGTATTAAAAGATTAGAGGATGCTTATGTATTTCATTAATGCTGTGCTGCACCTGGACATATCGTCCCTTCTATGTGGCCCTTCTTTCTATGAGGGACAGTCCAATTATCTTATAGGTGGGTTCTGGGTCTCCAAGTGTGTCCACATTCTCTCACATTAATTTCTTGTTTTTGAACTTTCGATATCTGTTCCCATCAACACCTCATGATCACACAGGCTGGTGTGCTTCTTCCATGTGGGCTTTGTTGTTTCCCTACTAGATGGCCACTTATTTAACTTCAATCCTTTAAGGCCTCGACCCTGCATCTTCTCATAGCCAGGCACCATCTTTACCATAGTTGCTTATGCACCCATTTTGCCTTCAGTGATCATGTCAGGGAGGTGAGTATCACACCTTGCCACACTATTAGAACAAATCATTTTTGTATTGAAAAGATTTAAGTAGAGACCTGAAGTCTGTCTGCTTCCTTATTGTGTTTACATATCTGTGTATATTTTTCAAGTCTTTTTCCGACTTGCTGTGGGTTAAATTGTGTGCTGCAAGTATGTGTCATAAATCCTAACCCCTATAGCCGTGGCCATCATCCCATTTAGAAATGGGGGGCTTTGGTGTTAGGTTAATGCGGCAATGCTAGTAGGCTGGGATGTGTCTCAGAGCCATCGCGTGTGAGTCTAAAAGAGATTAAACCTGCTATCAGTAGAGCAGAGCTGGGGCAGATTGATGCCACGTCACAGGAAGGTCAGCAAGGAAAGGGGCAGCCAGAACCAAGAGAGGAGACTAAGGCTTCGTCACCGTAGACCATCATCCCATGCAGGGTCAGGTGACTGAGTGTCCCAAATTCCTATGCTGTCTCATGGTGACCCTGTGGGGTGCGGTCGAGTGGTCCCTGTGGGTTTCTGAGACTGTGGCTCTTTTCTGGAATGGAGAGCTCTCATCCTCCCTTGGACTGCGTTAGCAACCCACTGCAACCACCAGGGCCCTGTGACTGAGTGTGGGCGCGTGAAAGATGTGGCAACAGTACCAGGTTTCTGAATGCACAACGACCAGACTTGAATTCAAAGTCAAACTTGTCACAAATCCTAGGTGTTTCTGACAGTGCTTGGCTGTGTTTCAGACTTCTTGGGTGGGAAGGGAGACCGTTGAAGAAGCCCCTACAGCCAGGGCACTCATTTCTGATTTCTAGCACCTCCGTGGTGAGAAAATGACTTTGTGTGTTTCTTCCAATATAGCACGAGGTAGTTCACTCACACCTTTCGGTCACATCGGTTACAAAAGGCAAGAGGTCCCCAGCTCCTCGCCCACTCCCTGTACTCCCTTTCGTGCTCCCCCCACCCCCCCACACACACTTTGAGAAGAGAGAGATTCATATCCTCACTAGCATGCATCCCTGATGTCTCCAACAACAACAATCCTGATGGACCTGGTAAGAGAAAGAGAGAGGACAATGTCCAGGGAGTGAAGCTGCCCTGAGGATGTACATGAAGAGGGGTCACTGGTCCCTCCGTAGTGTGTGCTCCTCCCGAGCCTCTGGCCTCTGGCTTCTGGGCTTCTCATATCACAGCACCAGTGCCTCAGGAAGTTGAAATACATCCCATGTCTTTGCACTGTTTGGGGTCTAACCAAAGCACCAGACCCAGTGTTGTCAAGTTAATTCTGACTGAGAGCTGTCCTAGGGACAGAGTAGACCTGCCCCTGCAGGCTTCTGAGATGGTAGCATCTTTACAGGAGCAGGAGGGCCTCGTCTTTGGCCCACAGAGAGGCTGGTGGTTTAGAACTGCAGACCTCGCTTGAGATTAGCAGCTCCACCACTACAGCACGATGGCGTCAGTGTGTCAGGGTCTCAACTGCCATCGAGTCCAGGGCGACTCCTCATGACCTCCGAGGACAGAAGAGAACTGCCCCTCTGGGTTTCCAAAGCCGAACCTCTTCACGAGGGCGGAGAACCACCTCTTCCGTCCACAGAGCCGCTGGTCGTTGAGTAAACACGATGCCCTTGCACCGGTCTTCTGACTTTCCTGCTTGTTTTGTGTTTATTTTGATGTTAACATTTTTTGGATTAAAGTACCCAAGGTGAAACCTAGCACTTCCATTACAGCCTTATCAGTTGAAAGCTAGCCTGCTGGTTTGTTGGTTTGTTTTTGTTTGTTTTTGCCCCCTTTGGCTGAGAGATTTCACATCATGTCCCACAGCCAAGTGGAAAAATGAGGTCTCCAGGGCCTCCTTCTGGCCTGGCTTCTTTTCAATGTTGCCCTGATTTCCTTGAATCTAGCCACAATCGCTTGCATGTGTACTGCTTTGTGATACAAACATGAGACTGGAAAGGGGCATGAATTCTAATTACTTCCCCAAGGGCTCCATGCTGTCCTGACGTGGGCATGAGCACAGACTGTGGATTCATCTGGCCAGACTCACTGCTACAAAGAAGAGGGGTTCCACTCCCCAAGTAACCCCTGCAGAAGCCCAACTCATGCCCGGATAACGTCCCTTATTTCTGGCCAAGGGATTCTCCTTGTGCTAGCGAAAGCTAGGTTTGCAGACTTGTGTGTTCATTGCCACTATGCCACCCATAAACAGTTGCCACCCTGCTACACCCATGCACTTTGTTTGTAGCATCTTTAGAATTGAGAACCGATAGACCACCTGGGCCCGCAATGATATCAAGATATTTTGAACAAACCAACAAGCCAGATTGTATAAGAATCGTCATTGCAACGGGGACTGATCCTATATTTCTGGTCAACCTCTTCGGGCAATTTAAAAAATAAATCCACGGTAAGAGATGTGAAACAACGTATCCGACAACTTCAGCATGTAGCATTTACCTAGTACTTGTTGATGGAGATTCCAATCACTGCGTGGTGATGGTCATTCCCTTTTCCAGTGTGGACCCAGCCCCTGTCATATACTCTGGGGGCCTATGCTCTTTAGGGAGGTACAAGTCACGTCACCCTTTATTACAGGCATATGCTACTCGGTGGCAGTGTCGTGGACGTGGCCTGCCAGAGGACGGTGATGGCGCCGCTCATGATCCCAGGGAGCAAAGGGCTTCTTCTTTGCAGAAGTTTTGCTCTTAACGTGAAAAACCCCAAACGGTCTCTCCGTATGCCTCTGACGAGCAGTGAGTGATGGCTCAACAAGCAAGAGTGTGATGGCGCCTTCCCTGGCTATTGTCCACGCCCCCGTGGAAGGGCGATGTTCTCCCGCCTCGATTGTCAGGCAGGGCCGGGCCGGGGCCTGGCCGGCCTCTCTGACTGTGAGTGCATTTGGACCAAATCCAGCCCTCTGTCTTTCCCCAAAGCTGTGCAGGGGAGACTTGGAGGGCGGAAGAAGCCTTGCTCTGGCCCAGGATTGCATGGAAGAAGACTGGAGGACACCGGTTCACTGGCTGCCGTTGGATTGCACCGTCTGTCTGGAGACTAAAGACAGTGGATCCCGGGCCTCCTTAACTCAGGAGCTGGGCGATGAATGCACCAACAGCAAACCACCATAACTGGATGGTTTTTGTTCCTGAAATTGGCCCAGGGCAGGGCTGCCCTAGCTATAGGCAGGCATTGTCCCAGCATCAGACCAGTAAAACCCCACACCCGTCTCACCTGCCCACTAAAGGAAAGGGTGAGCCGGGGCCATCCGCCTGAACCTGCTAGACACTCGCAGTCAGCTCTTTGATCTGGGCTTCACCATCACGTCCAAAGCCAGTTTTATTATTATTTCCATTTGCAGGTGATACAGACATGGGGAGGTCCAGGAAGGGGCCTGCAGCAATTGCATTCACAAGTCAGGTGGGCGAAGCAGCCTGCAGACCCAATGTTCGAGTTGAGTTGTTTTCCCATTCCCCAAATATATGCTCGATGTAGTCCTTGTCCCGCCCTCCAGTGACTATGGCCTTCTCCTTGGCAGACGTCATCTGTTAAGTAAAGCAGAGGAAGATCAGCTGGCTCCTCAGTTTTATTCCTTCCAAGTGGCATTTTAGAAAAGAGGAGGAGCGTGTGGACCTGGAGCCACGCATGGCAGGGGAAGGGGGAGGGGAAGAAAGCCAGATGCCAAGTGATCACAGAGGCAGAAGAATCTGTAGCAAAGGAAGGGCAAGCAGGGCCAGGAGCCACCAGGAAGCAGGGGAGAGGCGTAGAGTAAACCCTCTCTCTAAGATCTCTGAGGAACTAGCCTGAGACCTGGTTTGGCGCCCCAGCCCTCAGAACTGTGAGAAAATCATGGTCCTTTGCTGTGGCAGCTCCAAGACCCCCAAATCCTTCCCTTCCTGGGCGATGCTCTGCAAGGTCAGAGATCAGACTTGTCTTCAGTGCTAGTTCCCTTGGGTCAGTCTCCACCAACACCCATCGATGACCATGCTGGAGCGAGGGGACACGACTTACTATGGCTCTTCTCTCCATGTCTTGGGAACCTTGTTGGACTGCTAGCCACAAAGTCAGCAGTTCAAAACCACCAGCTTCTCCGAGGAAGAAAGGGGGGGGGGCTTTCTACTCCAGTGAAGACACAGTTTCAGAAATCCTTGGGGTGGGGGGAGTTGGGGTGGGTGGTGGGCAGTTCCACCCTGTTCTATCAAGTCACTCCGGATCAGAATAGACTCAATGGTGGTGAGTTTATCCTTGTCTCCGTAACTCCCACCGAATGACATGTGTGAAATGCTACTAGAGGACCTTGGTTGGTTTAGGCAGCCATTTCTCTGTATACAAGAAAGTCACCTCAGAAGTAGAGGCAGAGAATTCCTGGGACCTTCAAGGGGGAAAAGGCACCAATGGAATACATTGAGACCCTTGTCCAAGGTGCTGGGGCCTGAACCCGGAAGTATCAGGGGACAAAGGCACAGAGACCACGGGGCAGAGCAGAGGGGGCCGCATTGCGCAGACTGTGAGACAGCAAGATGGAGTGGCAGGCTGACTTCCTAGTCCACCCAGGGAGAGCCTAAGGGACCACGGGACTAAGAGGCTGTGGTCCAGAGAGATGCGGCTGCTGGAGGAGAGGTGCTGCTGCCGACCAACGATTGCACCTTTAATACTCTCTAATCCTAGCTTGTGGTAACCTCTGCACATCCCTAATGAGTTCCCATCATCGGGCAGTGTTGTCTGTGTGTCCAGCAACTGATTACTGAACCCAGCCGAGAAGGAGAGTCTTGGGGGAGGAACGGTGAGTGTCAACATAAGGTGAAGAAAGACGGACACTGGAGCATGTGTGATCTCTGTCTGTGGCCATCGGCCTTGGACTGGTGTGGAGGGGACTCCTTCTCCCGGTATAGCCAGGGGTGGTCAGAGGCGGCCTCTTTGCTGATTTCACAGTGACCAGAGAGCTGTGTGTGTTAGCCTGGTCTCGTGCTAAGTGAAGCTGCAGGCGGAGGGCAGGGGGCCCCTCCAGAGTGTGGGTGCTGGAATCCAGTGGCCTTACCCTGATGGAGCTCCTGCTGTGTGAGGACAGCATGCTGGGAACCACAGAACGAGAAAGGCACTGTGTCCACGGGCACCAGACGTCACCTAGTTGTCCAGAATGGAGGTGGGGGCAGAGGAAGGAGACAGTCTCTGAGCACTCCACTCTGCCCAAGCCAGAGCAATGCTACAAGGAGCGGGTTCTCTTGGTTTGGGCTCATGGTCCCATGTGGAGACCAGATGCTGTGGTTTAAAATACAGTCAGTCTTCCTGCTCCTGAGATATGGAAGTTGGGGTCCAGGTAATTTGCCATGAGCTGCCCAACATCATCAGCCAGTTAGCGGCAGGCCCAGAACTACTTATCACAAGAGCATGGGGGAAAGTCTGCCCTCTGCCACCATCCCACCCTCTCCTTCTGGGTTGAGAATAACAAGACCTCCTTTTGGCAAGATGAGGCATCAGGTCATTGATCTGACTCACAAGAAACCCCAAGCTCCCAAGGACAGCAATAACCTTTGAGCCAGCCCAGGGCTTGATCCTCACCAGAATGTTCTAGCTTTTTCTCCTGCACTCTTTGCAAGAACCCATCCTTTGGAAGAAGCACTGTTATCATCGCCATTTTGCAGAGTAGGCAGATAATGGCCTGGTTCTCATCCACTGACCCTGCTGAAGTTCAACTGAGTCTGTGAAACTCTGGAAGTTGACAAGAACCCCTAAACCCCGCATTGAAGCAATGAGACATCCAGCCATCTTTTGCCCATAGTCTGCATTCCTTCATGTCTTCGGGTAGTGCTCCCCCTTCCCCACCGCCCCCCTCATTTTTCTTTCATTTTTATCCAGAGAGGCATGTTTAAAAGCGGGTGGGCTGAGAGATCCTGTTTATTATTGAGGCAACAATTTCAACGATGACTTTCATACGAACCTTATCAGTGTCAAACCAGAGTTTACTAACACTTTGCTAACTTATAAACAGGCTCCTACACACTCACTTTCATGCTTACACAAAGGAACACATGTAAACATTTCAAAACATTTCTGGTGGGCAATTAATTCCCCACCCCCGCCCCCGCCGTTGGGAAAATAATCCCACGAACACTAATAATGAGGCAATGCATATTTTGCAGATAAATCATATTCAAAGGCCCAGCTCTGGTCTCTTGCAGGAATCCAGGGTGTCTAGAAAGGGTCATTAAGTTCTGTGACCTGACATGTCTACTTTGTAGCACGCTCCGGAGCGGGTGCTTGGGAATTTGAGATGGAAGAGGAAGTGCCAGGCATGAGGCTTTGGGGTGTATTTGGGGATGCTGTGCCTCCCCCGCAATGGAGAACCTTGGCAGAAAAGTTTCTTGGCTTGTTTTCTAGAGTGCTGCCGTATTAAAACCCTCGTGGCTTCCAGCTCTCTTCCACACCACCTCGGGGTCTCCTGTCTTCCCTGCCCCTTTACTGGGGGAAAGGGAGCCTGCAGGAGGCCTCCAGCAACGGAAGGAGGAAAAGAAAGCTTCTTCTGGAGTCCCTGGGAGGCACAAGCTTATCGGTTCATGAGCTCAGTTGCTAAGTGAAAGGTTGGAAGTGCGAGTCTCCCCAGGGGTGTTCCAGAGACACCGTGCTTGGGAGAACTCTGTTCTTAGAGGCCAGTGGTCCTCAGGCTCACCTGGGCCACCACGCATGAGAAGGGATCTGTTGGCTACAGTGTGGTTACATTGTGCGTGCATCCTGCTTTCTTTCTTTCTTTCTTTTTTTTTTGGCATCACTACCCTCTGGTGGGAGTGGGAGGCCCAGCTTTGCTCCTGGAGAGCTGCTGCTAGATTTGAACCGCCAAGCCAGTGGGCCGCAGTCCCGCACTCAACCACTATGCCAGCGGGCCTCAGCCCACATTTTGCTTTCTAAGGGCCCGGCACTTCCAAAAGAAGAAACCTCCCCTTCTGAGCAGCCTGCCTTAAAGCCTCTCCGGATGGCACTCCCAGGAGTAACCCAGCCACCATCATTTTTCCTCTATGTGGTTCGGTTCCGACACACAGCGACGCCCAGAACAAACAGAACGGATCACCTCCAGGTCCCATGTCAGCCGCATCATTCTTCTCACACTTGGGCCCAGAGTTAGAGCCGCCCTGTCAATCCATCTTATAGAGGGCCTTCATTTTGGGGGCTGTCCCTCTGCATGGAAACACCCCCACGCCTCTACTTGAAGGCCAGGTACACTTGGGGTGAAATGCTTCAAACCTACAACCGACAGCCTCTTAGGACCGTTTTCAAAATGTTTCTTCTCCGGGTTCATGACAGGATTGTCGAGGAGGTTGCCTGGGTCTTCTTCCTTCTAGCACAGAGCTAGTCTTCTTCCTTCTCTCACATCCCCCTGTCGGGTAGCATGACCACAGACTTGCTTTGGTCAGTGCAAGGAGAGTGGCAGAGATGCAGCCTGGAGCATGTCTTACCACGTTCTCCTCTCCTTGGCCATGGCAATGGCCACATAAAAGGCAGGTCTCCATCCAGCTGTGGGAGCCCCTGGTTCTGAGGTTTCCTTCCATGCTGCCTACTCAGTCTGTCTGGGATCAGAGCTGGTCATCAGCTGCGGTCTTGCTGCATGTGGACATCTCAGTATGTTTGCTGGCATAGAGTCACCAAGCCAGGTGCACATTTTCTCTCTGCTTCTTGTGAGCTCTGCAGTCGGGATGGGCCAAATGACTTAAAAGACCGGTTCTCAAACTCCGACAAACTCACAGCAACAAATGCAGCCTATGTCCCTGATGCTTCCTACCAAGTCTGAGAGAGAAGGAAGGAGGCTGCTTGTAACCGTGTGATCTAGCCTCCTGTCAGTGGAGAACAATGTCCCTGTCATGTGTGTCACTGTGAGTTACCATGTTCACTCGAGCCCTGAGCCCTGATTGCTGGGTGCTGGGATTCCTGGTGAGAAGATGTGTCCATCCCTGGGGAGACAAAGGTTAAAGTGCCTCCTTGAATGGAGGACTTGAGGCACTGCCACGTTAACCAGGAAGAAGGGTCACCTGAAGCTAAGCTCTCTTCCTTGTCAAGTGTTTTGGCTCACCCATTTGTAAAGCACCTGAAATAGCCTGCTCATCTGGCTGGCACTTTATAAGATGCCACAAAGACTCATCCTATAAGGTCACAGGGTCCACACAGTTGACCCTCAGGAATCCCTGTCTCTAGTGAGTGCTGTTCCAGGAACTCAACAAATTGGTTATCTGGGCCATTTCCCAGTCAGTGGGCAACCAGATGCCATTCAGTCTCTTCAAAGATGTGTCTTTCCTGACTGAGCTCTGATACATCCATGGGAGCCAAACCAAACTCAGTCCACCCAGCAGCCAATGTCAAGCAGGACAGAGCTTCTCCTGGAAGTTCTGAGCTTGGAAGTCTTTACAGCAGGGGTTCTCAACCTGTGGGTCACAACCCCTTTGGGGGTAGAATGCCCCTTTCACAGGGGTAGCCCGATTCAAAAAAGTAGAAGAATTAGTCATGAAGTAGCAATAAAAATAATTTTAATCATTTTATTGAGGTCTCATATGACTCATCACAATTCACCCATCCATGTGTCAAGCACATTCGTACGTTTGTTGCCATCATCATTCTCAAAACTTTTGCTTTCTACATGAGCCCTTGGTATCAGCTCCTCACTTTTTCCCCTCCCTTCCTCACAAACCTTTGATAATTTATAAATTACTATTTTGTCATGTCTTATACTGTCCGATGTCTCCCTTCACCCATATTTCTTTGTCCGTCCCCCAGGGAGGGGTTATATGTAGATCATTGTGATCAGCAACCCCATACTCCCTCTCCTTCCCCTTATCCTCTTGGTATCGCTACTCTTTTTATTGGTTCTGAGGGGTTTATGTGTCCTGCATTCCCTGAATTTCTAGCTCTTCTCTGTAGCAGTGTACATGCTCTAGCCTAGCCGGATTTGAAGGGTAGAATTGGGATCACGATAGTGGGGTGGGGTGAGGAGGAAGCATTTAAGAACTAGAGGAAAATTATATGTTTCATCATTCTTATACTGCACCCTGACTGGCTTATCTCCTCCCAGAGCCCTTTCTGCAAGGGAATGTCCAGTTGTTTACAGATGAGCTTTGGGTCTCCACTCTGCACTCCTCCTCATTTACAATGATATGATTTTCTTGTTCTTTGATGCCTGATACCTGATTCTATTGGCACCTCATGATCACACAGGCTGGTGTGTTTTTTTCCATGTGGACTTTGTTGCTTCTCAGCTGGATGGCCGCTTGTTTAATCTTCAAGCCTTTAAGACCCCAGACCCTACATCTTTGGATAGCCAGGAACCATCAGCTTTCTTCACCACATTTACTTATACCCCCACTTTGTCTTCAGTGATTGTGTCGGGAAGGTGGGCATCATGGAATGCCAGTTTAATAGAACAAAGTGCTCTAGCATTAAGGTAGTACCTGAGTAGAGGCCCAATGTCTATCTGCTACCTTGATACTAGACCTATAAGTATGTTCATATAGAGCTATTCCCCACTGTCATGTGTAAATGTATTTACATGTGTGCATGTCTGTATTTAGACCTCTATAAATGCCTTTTGCCTCCTCGTTCTTTCCTCGGATTTCTGTACTTTCCTCTTATCACACTATCATGCTCTGCCTTCATATGGGTTTCAGTAATTCTTCTCAGTTGCATTGCCCTCCATCAAGCCCTGCTAGACCTCCTACACCCTCCTTGACATCTATTTTTGATCACTTGTTGTTCCCTTGTCCCTGGGTTTGTTAACATCCACTTCCTCTCCCCTTCCCATGTCCCCCTAAGACGGTTGCTGTTGTTTTTACCGCTAGATAGTTTATCCCACCTATCTTATCTAGATAGACCTGCAGAGATAATAATAATATTATGGTTGGGGGTGGGGGAAGCTCGCCACCACATGAGGAACTGTATTAAAGGGTTGCAGCATGAGGAAAGTTGACAACCACAGCTGTACTGGAACAGAAAGCCCCACCTTCTTCCCAAGGAGTGGCTAGTGGTTTCAAACCGCTGACCTTGCAGTTAGCAGCCCAACAGATAACCAGGATGCCACCAGGCTCGTCAGGCATGGCTTAGTCATTGGAAACCAGTTACTTCTGTGAATTTTTTTTTTTGGTCATTCCATTAAGAGATTTAGATGTTTTAAGACCAAAAAGCAAAAATTCAAAAAAAATAATCACAGCCTAAGCCTTTCATGTCTTTACATCTCTTTATACCAGGCCTAGCACCCTTTCTATCCACTTGGTACCGTGCAGAGATGTGGAGTGACTCAATTCTTTAATCCTTTCTCTCTCCCTTCTCCTTTCTCAACCCCTCCCCTCTTCCCTCCTCCCTCCCTCTCTCTATTTCTCCCTCTCTCTTGCTTCCCCTCCTGCCATCCCTCCATTCCTCTCCCCTTTGCTCTATATTCTTGTCCATTTTGAGCAGCTCTTGGCTGGTCCTGGCTTTCTAGTAAGAAGCTCAGCTTCAGCCCATCTCCAAAGGAGGCCCAAGAAGGCCATGGCTGGGATGGGGAAAGCTCAGGATTTTCTGCAGGACCCTTCCTTGGAGGCCACCACCCCTATCCCAGGCTGCCTCCTCCTTGGGGGTGAGCAAGCCAGGACATAAGAGAATCATTTAGAAGTCGGGCCAGAATGCCTCAGGAGGGGTCCAGTCTCATCCCAGGCCCCCAGTCCACAGTTACAACTTATCAGTCAGGGGATTAGACTGCCTCTGGCTCACGGCTGGCTTCCTTTCGATGCCAAAAGGCCTGGCAGATCAAAGGCAGCATGACTTCACATGGCCAGTGGCTTATCTGCTGCCTGTCCGAAGAACACTGACCTCTCAATTAAAGTTTTAACAGGGATGGCTCTTTGGCGAGGACGTGCTCAGGGGATGGAGGACAGTTTACACGACCGGACCTCTGCCTTTGACCCTGCGGTCCATCCCGACACTCGCCGTGTCATTGGGCGACCTATGTTCTGATCCTCTGCAATGAAGGGAAGGGGGGGAAAAAGGCTATTTTTACCCCAAATATCTCCCAGTGCCCTGATGTGCTCCATTTTTCATATCTAATGAGGTGACAGTGGAATCTGTCAGATGACGGGGACTTTATCAGGCGTTCATGCTAACAGGCCTCTCGGATCCAGGGCTCCGTGGTGCGGGAGAAGGGGACGCTGATAATCCCGAGTCTTGCCTGATGGATGGTACTTTGTGCTTTCTCCCGGGGACCTGCCCCTCACCCCCGCATGGCCTCATCTGCCTTAGGGTTTCAGAACATGCACTGCCAGTTTGCAAGTGTGGTGTTGCTGAAGCTTAAAAGGAAGGCCTGGGAAAAATAGTGTGTACTCTGGCACTGGAAATCTCTAGGCCAGCCAAGATGGCTTTTAAGATAGAGGTTCTGTGATGAGGGCTTATGAATTTGCAACCTATTACATATATATGTAGATATGTGCATACACACATACATATACATATATGTTGTCCTCAGGTGTCACAGGGGCAGTCCTGACTCACAGCCACCCAACCTACAGCAGAAAGACATGCCATCTGGTCTGCACCCTCCTCACCATCGTCAGGTTTATGCCCCTTGTTAAGGGGCCACCGGACCAAGATAAACTCTTTTGTTGTGTGTCTGCGCCCGTTAGCCTCGAACAGGGGTCGGCCAACGGTGGCTCTTCAGTCGAATGGGGCTCTTTCAGTACGCACACGGAGCTCTGAAGAAAAATTAGAAATGAGAAAAAAAAAGGCCTATCATAGTTTCATCTGTAAAAAGAAGTTAAAGGATATTATTCAGATCATGATGATTTCATTCGTCTAGAAAAACATATTTATGACTCTCGAATACTTTTTGAATTGTGTGAGGAACAGGATTGGCCCTCTGTCTCCAAGATCTGCCCACCCCTGTCCTACAAGACGCCTTAGAGAATTTTGTGCACAGTGGAGCAGACGGACGGCAGCTCAAGTCCATTACAGTAGACGGAGAGCTCAGGGTCTGGGATGGGTAGATTTGTGAAGACTTTAAATTCCCTGAGCCTCGGGTGAGTTACCTGTTACATTTCAGGCAGCCTCCTCAAACGGTCTGGAAGACTCAAACGACATAAAAACGTAATGCCTGGGCGGGCCCGTGCCAGGTAAGTGCTACGTTCTCAAGAGGCGTGCCTTTTTCCTCACGTGTCAATTCCAGTGAAGAACTGATTGCAGAAGACCGGTGGAACTCACCCACGAAAGGTGGGTCTTCCTGTGGCCGGACAGCATGCCCAGAAGACGGCTGATGGATCCTCAGGAAGCGCTGCTGTCCAGGCCTTTGATTTCATATCCATCCGCCCGGCTGGTCAGCTGAACCTCCCTGCCTTGCACAACTGGCTGGGAATTGCCGAGGGAGCCGCCGAAGTTTGCCCTCTCTGTTACAGATGAGGGTCAGTTGTCATTTCCGCCCTAAAACCCCTACTTCATGCCTCTAAAGCTTGGAATTTAAAATGACATGGGGCTTAAGCGCTGCTTAATGCGTTTGATTTAAAACCTCGGCAGCGGCACTGGCGGCCTCAGTCCACGTGGCCGCCCGGGCCAGCGCAGGCTCGTTGGAGTACAGGCCCTTGAACAAGACATTCGGAATCTGGCTTTGTGCAGCCTCTGCAGCGGCCACCACAGAGTCCCAAGAAACCAACACACTGCGAAAGCCAATCACCAGCCCGATTTGCATGCTCTGCCAAAGGCGCACGGTGCCTGGGGAAGGCTTCATTTTCCGCATGTTAGTGATGACTTTTCAAGGTGGTTACTTTACGAAGGGGCAGGTGATGGAGGGGCAGGGTGGGGACCTGGGGGAGCCTCTCCCCACTTCCTTAGCCTCTTGAGAGAGATATTTAATCCGCCTCCATTTCAGATGGCGTTTTATTTTGAAGATAAAAAATGCATTATATACCATGTCAGTCAATCCCTCAGCTTTTGGCAACAACATCAAAGACGGACTACAGCTAAGGCATCTGTTCGCGGACCGCCCCGAGAGCCTTTCTATTTAAGCACAACAAGATCAATATCCCACAGGAAGTATCTGATGGCCAGGAATTTTAATTTTTTATTCCTTTTTTTTTCTTTTTAATTATTTCTCTGATTCCAGCTCAGGAGTGAAGGGGAGGTAGGAAAACATTTAAGAGAATGTTCCAAGGGAAGGTTCAGAGTTTGAAACACCCCCTCACCCCCCAGGAGACGCTGGTGATCCAGGCAAGAACCTCAAACTGGGGGCACTTTCAGTGCCCCCCCCGCCCCCCGTCCTCGTATCGAGGCTGTAGAACAGGGCAGCTGGCCCCTGTGGGCATCCAAGATGTTCCCCTTAACAGGAATAGAACGTTTCATCCTCCTCCTTCGAGGTGTCTACAGGGTTTGAACAGCCAACCTTGTGGTTTAGAAGCAACTCGAAGGCAGTCAGTTCATTAATTTTGTTGGTTCTCACACCCAGGTGCTGGCAAGAGTGAGGAAGTGACATGCAGTAGCAGTGGGGAGGTGGCAGAAATCTGAAATGTGGGACACACCGCATTTGTGATCATTTGGTCTCACGCCATCTTGCTGGGCCAGCATTCTCCCATGGCATCATGATCTATCATGGCATGGTCAACTCCTTGCTGGTTTCTTCTTTGAAGTGGTTAGCAGTCATGTGGGAAATAGACCTCTTCACGCCACTCACAGCCTGGCACCATTGAGGGAGGGCTTGGACAGAGTGTGGCCTGCACTGGATACAAATGGACCGCTGCATTTGGATCTGGTTCGTCGGCTGCTTGTATATCACTCGCCAATCCCAGGCTTAGCTGGCTACCAACCTTGGATTCATTTGGCTCAGTATTCACCAGCCTGCAGTCTCCCTGCTTCCTGTTGATCAGCAACCCCTGCAGCTACAAGAGTCAGGAGAAACCTCCAGCTTACGCCTGACCCACAGATTTGAACCAGATTGGATCGACCCATTTCTGTCAAGGTGTAACCTCAACCTTCTGAGGGGCTCTTACAGGGGGTCACACATGAGGACCATAGCGAGAATGGTGCAGGACCAGGGAGTGTCGTCCTGTTGCACACAGAACTGACGTGATGCAAAGCTGACTAGACGCCACCTACCAACACCGTCGTAGATGTGTCCCTGGTCTTGTTTCTCTCGAGAACCCGTCTTCGCATGGCGTTGGACTAGAAGGTGGACAGAGGGTAGAAGAGGACCGCCAGCGAGGGCTGGCAGGAAGGTGAGGACTCTGCTCCAGGACGAGAGAGAAAAGGCAAAGCAAGGTATGCAGTGTTGAAAGAAACTAGCCCCTGGGACCTTGGAAGAAGGAGAGTGATCTGTGTAATCTGAAGGTCTGGCTAAAGACTCTAAACCACGATCAATGCATGCATCAATTGTTTGCAGATTACACTAGCACATTGGTTGCCATCATCATTCTCAAAACATCCTCCTCCTACCTAGGCCCCCGGTACCAGCTACCCCCGCCCCACTCATGATAGGAGTTGTATGAACCCCCAATAAAATGATTTTTTTTTTAAAAAAAAGCTTATAATGAGGGCTCAAGTAAAAATGTTTTGGAAATGATGGCTACATATGTACAAATATGCTTGACACAATTGATGTATGAAATGTTATAAGATCTGTAAGAGCTCCCAATAAAGTGACTTAAAAATTTAAAAATAAACCATCATGGACCCAACTCTACCTTGCAGATCCAGATGGACTGGAGAAGTCACACTGGCATAGAGGGAAGCTGGAGATATGGGGAAACCAGGATGAATGGGCCCCTTCGGGCCAATAGTTAGATTGGAGATACTGGAAGAGTGGACAGAAGGGGGGGGAGGAACCAACAGCAAGGATATATACACAAGCTCTTATTTGAAGGACGGGCATGAAAGGAGTAGGTTGGGGGAGAGGTCAGGCAATGTAAGATATGACAAAACAATAACAATGTATAAAGTATTGAGGGTTGGAGGGGAGGAGAGACCAGGGGAAGAGGGGAAGGAATGGAA